>JASSUY010012359.1:0-28710 GCA_032466535.1 Forpus xanthops
TGAAGTAATTCCAGCTGTCCTACTGAACCACATGAAAGTGATATGTGATAGCTAACTAAGATATTCATACCAGGTGCAAGTGACAGATGCAACCAGCATGATGACAGATCGAGAGCTCTTATAAATCTCATCAGGAGGGTCCATTTATTAAGGGCTTCATCACCTCCAGCTGTTTCATGTCAGCAGATCTGACTGAGTTGCTACATTAATAGACCTTATAAAGTTTCTGTGATTATCTTAGTCTTTATTCTAAATTTTTGGTTGTCAGGTTGATGAGCTACAGGAAAGATAGTTAAAAAGTTCCTTGACATAGACCTGATTTCCACCCCCATTTTGGTTTCTTTTTGGCTGTATTCAGACATTTCCTGAGGCAAGCCTTTTCCAGCTGAGCAGCAGAACACAGCACAGGTACTTTGAATAATGGCAGGGAAGGAAAGTATATGTGGAACTGCATTTAGGCCCGTGTATCCCTTTCCACATGCAGTAATGATCCTGGGGAGCAAGGAGCCAAACTTAGATAAGCTGCATGAATCATACTTTTCTGAACATGCAGAGTAGTTTGAGGCATTAATTCACATCTTCCCCAGTGAATTTATACTACAGCCTGTGGAAGTCATGATCTGTATTAGTTGCTAAGTGTGACTCTGCAGTTGCTTTCTTTTAGTCTCTAGGAAACGAGTTTCCTCTGAGCTGGTCCTTACCTATGTCTGCTCTTGTGTCATTGCTTTTTAAGAAATTAAAAATTGATAATAATCCTAGCAAAATTTAGTAAACTGACAGCTAGTATAAAGTGCACAGCTGGCTGAAAAAAGTAGTTTCTCTAATTATAGTCATGTTATTGTTACCTGATTATTGCACATGACATTAATTATTTATAATGAAATAAATGTGCTTTGTTCTCAGTTAAGTCTTAGTTATGGGAGTAACCACAAAGTGACAAAGGCTGACACCATTCTGGACAATACAGGCTGATCTGGCATTAATGGCATGATACTGTGATACTTGATATTATTACTCTGCACTGTAGTACCAGCCGTGGCTGAGTTATGCCAACCATAGACCACCAGATTTCCCTAGGCACAGGCCTGGGGTGGTATCTCTCTAGGGTAACAGAAAGCATCTTTAAGGTCCCAGTATGAATGCCATGGCAAAGAAGCAGGAAATGGGCCTTCAGAGGCAGTTGGGACAGCCTCACTGGTACCCCTGAAAATCAGTCCTTCAGCTAAACTGAAGTAGATCTACAGTGTTGAAAAATGAAGGCTGGAAAACTAGGTTGCATCTCTTACGAATATAAATTAGTTTTCTTATTTATTTGGAGCTTTTGAACAAAGATGAGTAACAGTGCGCATGTTGGTTTATATACATAAGGCTTTAATATGGAAAAATAATTACTGAAATGTAGAAAAGCAATCCATTATTATTAAATTTTATTTTATATTATTATAATTTTATTCTAACCTACTCTGAGTCTGGTGTTTCTTGACTAAAGATATATTTTGGAAGCTGCTGATGCTTTGCTTTCAGGTCTACTACAGCATTTGAGCTACTTAATTTAAAGTTAACTTGCCTATTTCAACACTATTTTTCAGCCTCATCTGTGATGCCAGCGTAGATGCATACATCTCAGGTATCCAACATTCATGGGTTGTTGTGGTTTGTCAAGAAACTGTTAGAGAATCCACAGTGAAAGAACTGTGTTAAAAATTTCTTCATTCATTTCTGTTTTTCCTTTCACAAGCAGCACTCTTGTATTTTCAGTCTGCATAGCTTCAGGCAATTCTCACAGTACAGAATACTATTCTATTGAGAAAAGAAATACAGTGAGACGTATTGGAAAACTCTGTAACCTCAGAGAGCATCAGAAAGTCAGTGCTTTTACAGATGCATTGCTAAACTCTCCATTACCCAGGTACTGTAAAGCCACAGTTACACCTCTGTAGAGAAACTACCTTATTCACTGAGTAATTGTCCAGGCTATTCAGGAAGGACACAGGCTTAGAATCATATCTGTGCTTAAACCTCAGAACTTGAGAATGTATTTAAGAGTATCAAGACCCATTACCTGCAAGTTTTCCAGCCTTATTAGTATCTGTAGCCCTGTTTCTGCTCCAGCTTAAAGTCTTTTTGTTCTTGGAGTACTTTTGCCCTCCTTGTTTAGTGACTTGAACATTTTTGACTGGATGAAGGGGAGGGCAGGTGTGCAACTGCACTGATGTTAAGTACTGTCTTTATGCATCTACTGTCCTTGGCCAGTTAGGGGCATGATCATCAGGGGAACAGCTGTGTAGTGAAATCTTAATAGGCTTACTGCTAAGGGGTGTTGATGCTGCCATCAAAACTAGCTCAAAACCAGCTTGGGAAAAAAAAAAAACAAAACAGTGTGACCATTTGAGACCACTGTAGACACTGTGTAGACTAGTGGAAAGGTATTGCAGCCAGTTTCTGTCACTAGAGGGAGGGTAGATAGCTGTGCATAACTCTCTTCTAGATGACTTGCAATACTTTGCTGTTCCTGTACCTAACAGGAACGCCTTAGTCTTGATAAAGCTCTTTTAAGACTGGGGTTTTTATTTCTTATAACTAGACTCTAGAGCACACCATGAGATTGCAGATGATAATCCTCTTTCTTTTCCATCTGTCTTTTTCTACTTGTCCCCAGTTCCCAAAGCCCTCTGATTAGCATCTTGAATGCATTCTTTTATATACCTTAGTTTGGACACTACTGGCTTTACGCTGTGTTTCTCAGTTGTAGGCTTATGCACTACCAATAAAGCCTTATGCATTATACAATGAAATATAATAATATTTGATTCACAACTGTCTAGGTTAGCATCACATAAATGCTTAATCTAGTAATAAAATACTTCTGACTAATTCATTATCCCTACCCCAATACGCACCATTACTTTTCATAGGGACTTCTACTTTGGTCCTTGACCTGTTAAGACCATTGTCCTTCTCCAGCTGCAGCAAACAGGGATTTTCTTCCTCTGTCACCACCTGCAGCCACTCTCTGTCAGGGCTACTAGCGCTGGGATAATATCACTAGAAGACCCAGTGACACTGTTCTCTTACTAGCCAGGATTGTCAATATTAGAAATACCTTGTGTCGTGGTTTAAGCCCAGCTGTAACTCAGAAAATCAAGCAGTCTCTCTCTCTAAGCAGTGCTCTAACCCTTCCAGGTAACTGCCCCCAGTTTATATAGGGGGCATTATGTGCTGTGGTATGGAATATCTCTTTGGTTAGTTTGGGTCAGGTGTCCTGTCTCTGCTTCCTCCCGGCTTCCCCTTCTCCCTGGCAGACCATGAGGCTCAGAGAGTCCTTGGTCAGACTAAATATTACTGAACAGCAACTGAAAACATCAGTGCTATCAGCTCTGTTCCCAGGCTGAAAGTCAAAAACACAGCACTGCACCAACTACTAAGAGGGGGAAAAATGACTGTTACTGCTGAACACAAGACACCTGGTAAAGGCTTTAATTTATTGTAGATTTTTTAAAGTACGTTTTTAGAACAACTTCTGACTGTTACTGCTGTAGGGCTCCTTCTCTCAAAAGTTCTAGTTCATCTTTCACTGCCCTTGCTAGTGCCAGGTTTGAGTGGCTGCAGGCAAGGCAGAACTGATGTGCTGAAGGAGCTGCTTACCCACTTTGGGTCTGTAATGCAGCCCTCAGTACTAATAGCAATCCTGTGCTCTGTCCTCAGCACTAGTAGCACTTGGACTTGCAGATGTCCATCCCCAGGCTCCAGCACAGACTCTCATACTTGTCCACCACTTTGTTCCCTCACAGACCTATCCCAACTGGCTTGTTCCATGTCTCTTAGTCCACAGAATGGTTGCTCTGGTGGGAGAGTGGTGCACAGAGGCTAGCATCTTTTGTGAGAAGCTGACAGCATAGCTAAGGACAGTCCTTGCAAGGAGCTCCCTAAAACTGACAAGAGTCCTTACTGAGTTCGCAACTGCCCTAAAATGTCAGTTCCCATCATTGCTCCATGCTAATGCTGGAAGGGTCTTTTTCTCCATCCTCCGTTACAGAGCCCAAGAGCCCAACACCCTGATTGAACAGACTGTCTTTCACTATCCAGATGTTCGCCCACTCATGGGCAGGGACATAGGAAAATTTTTCATGTAGCAGGAACTTTAGCTGTTCCTGGATGTTCCTTAAAGCTTGTAATGAGGCTGAAACTCATTAAAACACACCCAGCTTTCACACCATGGGAGCTGAACTGAGGGCATAAAATGCCAGAGCAACTTTACTGTGAATGAGGAGGGTACACCAATCATGGTCTGGAAAAACAACTCCTGTAATCATTCTGGCACTACAAGAACAACAAAGTCTGGTGAAGTCCCACTTTGGCTGCACACTCATGAGAGAGAGAAGTATGATAGAGGCCATAAGCAGGCAGTAGTTATTATTAGACATAATAATTAGACAACTTAATTTTTGACATATAATTAGACAGCTTAGCTGTCTCTTCCTTATGAGCAAAGCCTTATATTTCTTTCATTCTCTGCCTTCTATCAATCCCCACCAATACATTCATCAAACAAGGTACCAAAATCTATAGCTCTTTCACTGTGTCCCAAGTCCATGTCCCGTCTTATCAGAACTGATCACTCCTTTTCTTGTCAAGTCGAAATGTGCAGGAATCAGGAGTGAAACTAAATGTTTCTTTTATATGCTGCTTCCTGGATTAATGCATTCTGAATAGAGATAGTTAAGAATAGTTCACAGGTCTTTTCCAGAGAAAGGACTTCAAGGGAAGTGGATAAACAGACAATATTCCATAAAAACTAGAAGATTCAAAGAGTCTACAAATGTAGACTTGTGTTATTTATTTTTTGCTCAAGGTCTGCTAGGTCCCCTGTTAGGCCTGCTCTGGACTTATATCTGTGCCTCAGACAGAGGACATGAAGGACAGAAAATAACAGGTTCTCTAATGAGAGAGAGCTCTGAGAACTTTCACTAAATAGATACTTAAGCCCTGTCTGTGATGGAGATGCCAGGTTGGTGTACCGTGTATTTCACTGAGGATGATCACATATTCCCATCACAAGAGGTTAATGATCAACTAAAACTATGAAATCTTTGCATTTTTGCAACCACATTTTTCTGTCCTTCCTACAGTGCCTGAAACACCTCCTCCATGTGCTGGCAGAGTACTCCTCATCTGTCATCTTGTCTCCCTAAATTCTCACCATCCTGCACCTACAGACTGTGAGTGAGCTGCCATACATATTACATTGCTGCATGTCTGAGCTGGGGGGCACCACCCACTGATGGGGTAACTGTGGAAGTATCCATTGCTTGAAAATCTCAAGCGGAAGCCCTAGATCTTGAAGATTAGATTTTTGAGGGTGTACAATCCTCATTCCTGAATTTTCATTCCTGCCCTGGAGGACACAGCGGCCTAAAGACACTTACAAAGTCTTGTTTTGTTTCCAAACAAATCCTAATGCTTTTAAGCACACTTTTTATTTGTCATCTTTCTTTAAAGAGTAAGACAAAAGGCACTGTCTTTATGTTCCCTGTATATCTTTAAGCCTTTTGCCTCATCCAGGCAGGAATGCTAGTATTTATATTCTCTATATTTCACAATGTAATCTGTGGCCAGAGGGTCTATGTCTTACTGTTATTTTTGGTATAGCTTTCAGGGCCTGCACATTGCCAACAGCTTTTCTTTTTTTGTAAGGAGACAGTAAAATCTTTGCATTTGACAATGTCTGTGTCTCTTGACTCAGTGCACTTTTGGAAAGCCTTCTCCTCTGGTATTCACACTATATCATCCTCCACCACAAGACAATTTAAAATAAGATATTCCCAGTCCTGCCAGTGTTCTCTAAACAAAGTCTGTGAGCTGAGACTGAGCTCAGTACATATACATGACATGTATTGGCACAAATATGCCAATGGGAGGGAGCAATTAGAGTAATTTGGAATAGCCTAGGACACTCTGGGGAGAGCTGTGAATCCCTCACTGTCTTCCAGCTGGTCTTCCTTCAGGGTCTTTCTTCCTTCTCTGTTCATTTCAATCATACACCTTCACCCTCAGACCATCAGCCTTAACAGGCCCCAAATAAAACACAGAAGCAAAATACCTGGACAACAAAGTTTTCTGCTGCCACAGAAAAATGGGATGGGGAGGCAAAAGCAGAAATCGATTCTTCATAAAGTGGTGGTTTGAGCTACATCTGGGTCTAGAATTGCTAATGCATGCCCTCTAGCAAAGATACAATAGGCATTCTGATGCAGTAGGGAGCTGCCTTTTTTGCTTATACCCAAAACTGTCACTGAACCTGATAAGGGCATATGTGACATTCTTGCATCTCTAGAATGGATAAAATCTGTATTCACTGAAGGCATGAATTAGTCAATGTGATTAAAATCTATGTGAGAATACACACTTTGGAAAAAATAACTAATCAGACATTGTTTTAAACATCACTTACATGAATAACAGAGGAGCCTGAAATTCTTATTTGGAGGTGCCCAAATAATGTAATTTAAATAACTCTTTGAATCCTATATAATATTTTAAAAGCATTCGGATGCCTAGCTCCCTTTAAAAACATAGACTATGAGACACACAAACATCTTTGTGATTTGTACATCAGGTCTCAGATTTATATTAGCTCTGAAGAGAGCTTTGGCTTGTGGTCTTGTTGTTGTAAACTTTTATTCACAGGCAGTCTGTCTTTACCAAAAATTTGTCCACCAGTTGTTAGCTTTTTTTATGTTGAAGCATTGTGAGTAGTTTTGTTTGTCCTGAGTGTAACTAATCTCACAGATGGATTATTAGGCTTGTAGAATCTGTTTACATTTATAAATGTTTTCTCTCATAGCTGAAACATTTTTTGAGAAGAAAGTTTCTGCTAAATACTTTCTTTATACCAAATGTAGTTCTGCTTTACTGGAAGGTCATATGCCATGGCCAGGCTGGCATGAATGAGCGTATGGCTGCACATGCAGTACTCAATGTACTTTTTTTGTTAATTTTCTTAATCCCTCACAGTATCTGATGCCTTTATACCCACAAACTTTAAAGCTGGAAGAGAAATTCTGTGAAGGCTGGAACTTTTAAAACAAAAATGCTGTGCTTGAAATGAAATGGGATGATCTCATCCATCCCTAATTTTAAACGTCTTTTCTATGCCTAGTAGACAGCTCTACTTTCGTAAAATCTGAGTCCTTGTCAGCCTTGAAAATGCTCCTTATTGACTTTAAGTCACTTGTATTTACTTTAAGCAATTGCCTATTGTGTATGAACATACACAGTAAATTTCCAAACAAAATGGCAAGTGTTTTTATGTTCATCAAGAGATCTAATTTCAATGTCAAGCTATTCTCCAACTGTGCACAAGTGAAGGAAAAGTTTTTCAGTGTACTATGTACAGTTCTGCACTCCTGTACATCTGACATCAGAATAATGCACACTGGGCTTGATCCAACAGAGGGTGTCTTTTGTGACTATTGATCATAGACAATTCAAGGACCCCCCAGGCTCTAAACAAAAAGTCTACTTTTGATTCTGATGAGAGAAAAGTACTTCCTTCTATGGCAACAGACTGCCAAATTATGCATCCTATGTTGGCTTTTTCCTGACTGGCACTACATAATAGCTGTGGCAAAGATTTTACTCTTTACCTCTAAAGCCAGTTTGGCATGAAAGGCTGGTAAGCAGATGACTCAAAACCAAATGTAGTATTTCATAAAAGTACACATGCAGGAAGAGCTGCTGAGTGCTTTCCCCTTTTGCACAGTAAATAAGCTAACTAGCTATATGCATTGTTAGGTATCTGTAAAAGGGCTTTTGTTTTCCCATAAATAACCCCTGCAAGTTTCGAAAATGAAATCAGCCATCACAAGTAGGCTTTTGGAAATGTCACAGGAGCTGAATGCAGTCAGCATGCTCAAGAAATCATTTGTCATGATTCAATCAATGGGCTAGAGAACAAATCTAAAAGGAAGACTGCAGTAGAATAAAACAGCCTCAGGTTCCATGCATAAAATCAATCCAAAACACGATTAGTCCAGCAACAATTACATATTTATAGTACCTTGGACAGTAAAAAAAAAATATAATAATTAATGAAGTAGGAAGAATATAATATTTATCAAAAGAAGCAAAACATAGCCAGATATGTAGGCAGTAATAGGAAATTATTGGACTGCCTCTGTAGATACCTTCCACTGCTGTGGATCCAAAGCTAAAATATGCCCCTGATTCATTGAAGTACTTAAGCATGTGTTTCATTCCCAGTGAGTTCAAAGGGACTTAATCTTGTTCTTAAAGTAAGCATCTGCTTAAATGTTTAGCTGAATGAGGTCCTACTGCCTTGATCCCATTTTTATTGGAAACATCCACTGACTTCCATGACTGCAGAATTAGACTCTTAAATAGGTCTTGCAGCACTGTGGATTTGGGCTTTAGTTGTTCAATTATTTTGTTCCAAGCATCCTTCCTGAGTAAGGGTTGTCCTGTTCATCAGCAATACACATTTATCCAGCCTTGGGATAGCAAATGGATCAAGGAATACCCTTACTAGAAATCTTCTCAGATGATTAGGATGATAAAGACTGAATCAGCAGTGCACTTGAGCATAACTCCACAAGCTGGATAATAAATTGAGGTTGGTGTTGTTCTGAGGATGCTCTGAATAAATATCACGGTTCCCAGTTACTCCCAATCCATTTTCCCAAGTGCCAGATACAGCTACCAGAAGATGATTAGGTGGAACAAGGTCACAGGACTCATGGTCTGCAAGGGTTCAGACCAAAGGCCATGTTGCAAGGGTGAGTGAGGTGGAAGCAGTTGTGAAAGTGTACACACACAGCATGCGAGATTTGACAGGTCTTTGAGTAGCCCCATTAAAGTCAATGAGAATGAAACACACGCTTTGCTCTGCAAAGATGGAATTACTCATGCGCCTAAAATTAAACATGTGGTTAAGTGCTTTGCTGAATCAGGGCCAGAGAGATGGAAAATGAGTACTGCCAGTACTGATTCTCCCCATCCTCCTTTCCACACAGCTGCTTGCTGACGCCTGCTGACTTTTTTGTAAATAAGTACCGTAGCTATAGTACTTTATTAATTACTAAAAGAAACTGGGTCATATCCAAAGTCCTGGCCTCACTGAGTCCAATTTAGACAAAACTTCCATTAATACCAACTTAAGATTTGACTTGATGATCTTAAAAATGGGATTCTATAGTGTAAGGATAGAGTGGTCCTAATGCTATGCATGGAGATGAGATTTACAATGGCAGAACCAAATTGGTGTGAAAGTATAACCAGCAGACCAGTCTAAAGGAAAGGTAGCTCTACTGGGAAATACACAGTAGAAAGCTTCTTCCACACTCTTCTTTTGTGTGCATTTAATCAGTTAACTTGTCACATCTTTCAGCAGGAATTTGCTTTCATTTTACCGTAAATAACTCTCACAGTATCTGAGAATACGACACACATTTGTGCACAGCAGATTTATTATTAACACATTTGCTCATTTAAAAGGTCTGGTAATAATTATTAATTTGATTCATTATATAAAAGTTTTGTGCTCACATTGAATTTTTTCTTTGTTTTTAAAACCAAAAATGCAAGCTAGATTGTGGAATCTCTGTTTGAAACGGGAAAATATCACATGCGTGTGTTCAATATAAAAGACTGCTCATATGACAAGCATCTGGAATTTATGTCACATAAATTTGGTAAATCACCATATTCTAACATTTCTTTACCACTTTCAGAATGATGTTACAAGAGCTGCATTCAGCCTTTTTTTAGAATAAGTTATATTTCTTCTGTTCATGTAAACATCCCATGAGAAAATAATTAAGATAAAGTATATCATATAAGAATATAAGTGATACTACAGATATTACAGCTTAATAAACTGTGTTTTATTTTTATCTAAATTACAAAGTTATAGATTTTCTGATAAACAGCTGTGATAGAGTTTTGATGTACACTTTATGACTTTTGGAAATGTGTGCAATTGATCTTTCTTACTGAAATAAGCAGTGCAAAATAGACAAGATCTAGACTCTTAGAAAGTACTGTCTTCTTCTCTCACACTGCAACAAAGTTTAAAAGAAATTAACAGTTTTTGTGGTTTGTTCTGTTAAGTTAAATCAATATTAGAGTTAAGGCTGAGGGATTCTGAGACTTTCTGCGCAAGTCTTTTAGCCTGTCTGTTTCTCCACTTGTCAGTCTATCAAGCAGTGTATTACTAATAACTGTCTTTGAACCAATGCAGTAAAATGGGCTTCGAATTTTAAAAAGCTTGAAGATATTTAATGAAAAGTGTTTTGTAAGTTCAAATTATTATATCTGACATATATTAAATATACCATAGACAAAAAGAATAGCAATAATAATAATATACAATGTGCAAGAATCCTTGGAAAATGTCTTTCATTACTGCCAGTACATCTGGTGTACAAGAGGAGATACTCCAGCTATTTGCTTTTTAATAGGGAAAGTAAGTTACCAGGCTGGACACTTGTCAGTAAGGTTTTGCTAGATATGGACTAACCCCAGGACGTGCAGAACTGGACACATACTTCTGCATGCTCCAGAGGTCCATAAAGTGATATTCAGTGTCTAACTTCTTCTTTCTTGGCTCTTGCCTAATTAAGTGTTATGGAAAGAGCGATGCTAGATGGTCTGGTTTTTTTTTTTGTCAATCCTCACCTATCAAATATACAGTTATTAGGTTTGTGGTGTTTTAGGTGTAAGGGGGATGTGCACATGCCATGCATATCAGAAAAGCATTACTGGCCCTTCCCCTAAAAAGGAGAACCCAGCTCCTACAATGTCCACATCTCACAGAGTCCTCTTTTAACTTGCCATTGTGCCCATACTTACACTTACCCAGATGAAATCTGAACGTAGAGAGAAACAGGTCCGCTTCTTACCTGCAGCTGATAGCTGAACAACTTGGTGATAAGACGCAGAAGGGCTGTTGCCTATCAGATCTCCTTGCGGAAGAGCAGACCTGGGAACCAGCGTTTGCTTTTTTTGGCTGCCATAAAATCACCTCAATCTGTCCCCAAGCAAAATGCATTTGAAAAAATACACACACTTTTTTGCTGCTGAGAGAATTAAGACTGTTCAGGTTGTTCAAGCCAGGAGAGATGGCAGAAGCTTTTTTGTGAATAAGTGTGAAAAAAACTAATATTAAATTGACTATAACTTTCACATGACCAGCTCATTCTGGAAGAGAGAGGTTTTTGGATGAATCAGCTAAAAGACTTGGAAGGAGATAAAAGGGAGCAATGCTGCATTGTGCTGAGCAGCAAGGGATGCCCAGGCATATCTCAGTAGAAGCACTGACGTGTGACAATTTACATCTGGCACTGGAGTGTGTAATTTTTTCTCTGCCTGCATCACCATCATCTTCTCCACCACATCTTCTAACAATTTAAATTGCTGGTGTGAGGATCTGAGAACAATTCTTGCAGTGCTGTGCAATGACATCCCAAACTGGGTGGAACAGGAACAGTGTGCAAGGGGACATGAGGAGTCACAGTAGGTGAAAATCTACTGTACAGAGGGCAGGAGTGAGAAGCCTGTATGATTTACACATCACACCAAAGAAGTCTGGAAGCTGGAATACCTCTGTTTATTGGTTCTTCCCGTGGTTTCAAAAAGATAAGGTCTCTCCATATAGTGCAGCTGAAGAAGCCATTTAGCCCGCAAGTCAGACAAGACACATCAGTTAAGAATGACTAAGTTTCACTGGAATGGACTGTCTGAGACTACAGGTATTTTCTGAACTGTGCTGGAAAGCAACTACAAGTCATATGGCTCTGCTTGGGAAAACTGCCCTTGGAACAGAGGTTACTTTTGGCCTGGAAAATTAAATTCTGACAGTTTGTATTGTTCTCACACAAAGACAACCTAATATGTACCTGTGGCATCCTCAGCCTACCCAGTAGCAGGTGCTGAGGTGAGGGGTCACAAAGCTGGATTCAAGTAACAAAGATAGCTTCATGGCTGGTCATTTTAGCTTCCTGATGAAGGGAGAACAGTCCAAGAGCAGGAAGAGGTAGAAAACATGAACAAAACCTGGAGGGATGAATTATTATGGTTTGAGATCATATGAGAAGACTTGAAATTAGAGTGTCAGCAAATTCTGGGTGTGGTAAAAAAGTGCATCCTAGCAGAAGATCTCAAAACAAGCAACAAAACAATAGCAAGAGTTCATGTGGTCTAGACCAGTGTCCAAATATAGGAAACCACAATGTTTGCTTGCTTGAGCAGAAGTTGGCAGAGAGGAAGAAGTGCTTGAGAGTGGAAACTCATTGTGACGGCCAAGTGATATTCAGGAGGGACCCAGACGCTTCCTGACATAACACCAGAAATTGTGTGGGTGAGCCTGGCTCTGTGTGCACAAGGATTGATCAGGAAAGATGCCAACAGTGAAAGCAACATTCCTAGGGGAATGCATGCAAGGGGTGAAAAGAAGAGTGGCAGCAGGGAAAGACAGATCTAGACACAAACATCCATTCTGCAGCTCCCATCACACAAAATGGTCTGTAAGATCAATTGAGGACTGAAAAGAGTTTGTCCTGCAAATGACCTTCTGGAGGAGAGCAGCTGGCTAAGGGCTTTCTGACAGTTAAGGAAAACAGGAGTCCTTGGGATTATGGCAGAAAGTATTGGAGTCTGTAGAGGCTCACCCCTAGAGCACCTTCACTCAGTGATGAAAAGGAAAATCTGAGGGTCTCACTGGACATGAGTCATAACCCAATACCTGAGGAAAGAGCAGCCCTTCCTAAAATGTCCACAGACTGGAGCAGTCTAACAGCTGCTACACAGGGCTGAAAGGAAGGAGTCATAGAATCACAGAATCATAGAATCAAAGAATTGACAAAGTTGGAAAAGAATTTTAAGATAATCAAGCCCAACCATTACACCGGGACTGCCAAGACCACTTCTAAACCATATCACTGAGGGCCTCATCTACATGGTTTCTGAACACTTACAGAGGGGTTCAAACTTAAACAGGGGAAGTTTAGATTTGATATGAGGGAGAAATTCTTTACCGTAAGGGTGGCAAGGCACTGGAATGGGTTGCCCAGGGAAGCTGTGAATGCTCCATTGCTGGCGGTGTTCAAGGCCCAGTTGGACATAGCCTTGGGTGGCATGGTTTAGTGTGAGGTGTCCCCGCCCCTGTCAGGGAGATTGGAACTGGATGATCTTAAGGTCCTTCCCAACCCTAACTATTCTATGATTCTATGATTCTGTGGTGACACCACTACTGCCCTGGACAGCCTGTTCCATTGCCTGACCACTCTTTGGGTGAAGAACTTTCCTAATATCCAATCAAAACCTCCTCTGGTGCACCTTGAGGCTGTTACCTCTTGTCCTATCACTTGTTACTTGGGAGAAAAGACTGATCCCCACATGACTCCATCCTCCTTTCAGGTAGTTGTAGAGAAAATAAGGTCTCACTTGAGCCTTCTTTTCTCCAGACTAAGCATCACAGTTCCCTCAGCTGTTCCTCATTCCCCAGGCCCTTCACCAGCTTCGTTGCCCTCCTCTGGACCTGCTCCAACACCTCAATATCTTTTTTTGTAGTGAGGAGCCCAGAACTGAATACAGGTTTTGAGATGCAGCTTCATCAGTGCTGAGTACAGGGAGACACTCACTTCCCTTTTCCTGTTGGCCTCACTATTTCTGACATAAGCCAGGATGTTTTTGGCCACCTTAGCCACCTGGGCACAAGCTGGCTCATGTTCAGCTGGCTGATAATCAAGACTCCCAGGTCCTTTTCTGCTGAGTGGGTTTCCAGTCACTATTCCCCAGGCCTGTAGTGTAGCATGGGGTTGTTGTGGCTCATACGCAGGGCCTGGCACTTTTCCTTGTTGAATCTCATGCCACTGGCCTCAGCCCATTGATCCAGCTTGTCCAAGTCCCTCTGCAGAGTCTCCCTATCATTCAGCAGGCCAATGCTTCTGCCTAACTTGGTGTCATCTGCAAACTTACTGAGGGTGCACTCAATCCCCCAATCTAGGTCATCAGTAAAGATACTAACAACACTGACCCCAATACTGATCCCTGGGGGACACCACTGGTGACCAGTTGCCAACTGGATGTGACACCATTTACAACCACTCTTTGGGCTTGGCTATCCAGCCAGTTTCCAACTCAGTGAAATATCCTTCTATCCAGACCATAAGCAGCCAATTTGTCCAGGAGAACACTGTGAGAGACAGTATGTTTCACTTAAGTCCAAATAGACAACGACCACAGCCTTTTCCTTATGCAAATAGACAATGACCACAGCCTTTTCCTCATCAACCACGCGCATCACCTTATTGTAGTAGGAGATCAGGCTGGCTGGGCCTGATCCTTTTGTTTTCCCACATCTGTTTTATGATGTCACTTAGGATCATCTGCTCCATGACCTTCCCTGGCACTGGGGTCAGGCTGAAAGGCCTGTAGTTTTGGGGGTCTTGCGTCCTGCCCTTTTTGTAAAGAGGCATCACATTGGTCAGCCTCCAATCCTCTGGGACCGGCCCACTAGATCAGGACTGCTGGAGAGGATGGAGAGTGGCTTAGCAAGCTCCTCTGCCAGCTCCTGCAGCACTCTTGGGTGTAACCCATCTGGCTCCGTAGACTTGTATATATGTAAGTGGAGCAGGAGGTCGCTAACCATTTCTTCCAGAATTACGGGGACTTCAATCAGCTCCCCATCTCTGGCATCCAACTCAGGGGACTGAGTACCCTGAGGGTGGCTGGTATGACTACTGAATGCTGAGGTAAACGCAGCACTTTTCCTCATCCTCTGTCACTAGGTTTCCCCTAGTATCCAGTAGAGGATGGAGGTTCTCCTTGGCCCTCCTTTTAATGCTAATATATTTGAAAAAGTACTTTTTATTTTCTTATATGGCAGTGGCCAGATTTAGTTCCATCTGTGTCTTCACCTTTCTAACTTTCTCTCTACATAACCTAACAACATCCTTGTACTTTTCATGGGGCGACAGTCCCTTCCACAGGTGATAAATTCTCTGTTTCTCCTGCATTACAACAATATTTCCCTGTTCAGCCAGGCTGGATTCTTCCCCACTGGTCTGATCACATGGGTACCGCCTGCTCTTGTGCTTTAAGGATTTCATCCTTGAAGAGTGTCCAGCCTTCCTGGACCACTCTGTCCTTCAGTAATGTTTCCCAAAGAACTCTGGGAACAGGCATCTTAAACAGGTCAAAATCAACCCTCTGGAAGTGTAAGGTGGAGTTTTTGCTGATCTTCTTCCTGACTTCTTTAAAGATTGAAAATTCAATCATTTTATGATCTTTCTGCCCAAAATGGCCTCCAATCATGTCAATACCCACTAGTCCTTCTCTGTCTGTGAGCAGCAAATCTAGCCAGACATCTCTCCTAGTTGATGCACTAGCAGCTGAGTTAGGAAGTTATCTTTCACACCCTCCAAGGACCTCCTGAATTGTTTTTCTCACTGCTGTCTTGTACATCCAGCAGACACCTGGTAGGTTAAAGCCCCCCATGAGAATAGGGACAAATGGTCATGAAACTTCTCACAGTTGTTTAAAGAACACTTCATCTGTGGTTTCCCTAAGTGGAACAGCAGAAGATGAACTTATAGCACACTTGAGTGTTGCTTTTTTTTAAAAAAAAAAACAACTGACATATTGCAGAATTGAAGAAAACATGAAATATGTAACCTTCTTGTACAAGTCTTAGGTGATGCCACTTTTACCAGTATATGCAATATAATGCAATTAATCTAATAGTATAACTTCCAGTTGTCTTCTCTGTGTGGGCTGAGTGGCTGGAAGGCTGCAATGTGGGATCTTTCAGAACATCTCTACAGAAAAGCACTGCCTTTTTTTTGAATTGCCACTAGCAACTTAGTCTTGCCTGAAACCATGTGCAGCAGAAGCGTTTGGTATTTTGCCAAACCAAAAAGGAGCGGGTGCTATACCCAAACTGCTTGGAAGAAACTAACTCTCTTTGTGTTCCACACATACCTCTACAATGTACCCAGAGTGCCATGGAGGCAAAAGCAAAATCTGTATGCGAGTCAGAAAGGAGGCTGACACTGAAAAGTAGTGGAAGCTGGCTGGATTTCACTGTAAAAACAGGGTGGAAATGGAAACAAGCACTAGTACCCAGTCTTGTGCTAGCCAGCATTTATAAGGAAGGAGTGACCAAAAAGAAGGAGCATTTTTTCTGATAGTTTTGTCATGTTGTCTCTAAGAACCGCTGCTTTACCATCATCCCTAATCAGCAATCAGATGTCTGAAAGTTAAGTCGCAGTTGTGAAAATGGTCCCGAGAGCCCATAGATGCCAGTCAACATGGAAGCTCTCAGTACTGGTCTCTTCTCTAGAGGTAGGACACAGTGGAGAGGTCACTGAATCTAGAGAAGGTACGTAAAGCACCCCTTCCAGAACTGTGATGTTTGAGCAATGGAGAGTACTGTTGATCAATATTTTATACTTAAATGTGATGAAGTGTAGAAGTGTGATTAATGGAGCAATTAAATTCCCTTGCTTCTAGCAGAGACCTGGATCTGCATATAGGGGTTTAAAGGTATCCCTTAATCTAATTTTGAGCTTTTATCTCAATTTTGCAGAGGTATGGTGAAAAATTATGTAACATTGTCAGCAAAAGCTATTAGTTTATGGTCCTTTAATCACCCATATTTAGCATGTATGCATTTAAGTATGTGCTGAATTTTAATCATGTGTGAAGACCATTGTTATTCAGAGAAGTGTTTAGGCGTGTGCTTGTGTGTTTTGCTGAACTGAAGCTTGAGAGCAATAAGAAGGCATCTGGCACTTACCTAAGAGCAATCAAGGGTGAGTCATAGTAATGAAACCAAAGCTGTGACTACAGAGAGTTATTACATAGAGCTGTCTCCCAATCCTGTACTTTAATAATCAGGGAAGGGAAAGATCTGCTTATCCCAGTCTTCAGACTCCTGAAGTGTCTTTTTTTTGCAAGTTAAAATCACATTATTTTTCCAGGGTCCTTCCATTTCTTCTCAATCGAGGATGATGAATATGAGAATGGTTTTTTTGATTGTGCTTTCCATCAGACAAAAAATTCCCAGCATGCAATGGTGACTGTTGAACAAACTCCTGCTGTAAAACCAATTGAAAAGCTCCCATTGATTCTAAGGAAAGCTGCTTCAGGCCCTGAGTGAGTCACTGCTTGGGCAGCTCGGGGCTCTGCACTTCTTGTCTTGATTCTGTAATGCAGCAGCAGATCAAGGTCTCTCTGCCAGTGACTGACAAATGCTTAAGACTGGAGAATCGCTTCTCAACCCTAAAGTCTGCAGACAGCAGGCTGCTGCCTCTTTATAGTGGTTTCTTTCTTTCTAGAGGTTGCAGTCATCAAAGTGAGCTACCCCGGGTACACCCAGGCTGGCAGAACTGTCTCTAACATCAAATGGCACAGCCTCTGGAGTGGACTTTTCTCTGGCAAGCACTGTACCTTGATGCAAGGCACCACTACACTGCTTGCCTTAGCCATGATGCTAACAAAAGAGGAACTTAAGCCCTTGTCAACTCAGCTTAATAAATAAGTTCCCAATTGATTATCAGCTATTTCACCTGCAATGCCAAGGATTGTTTAACTCTTACTACAAGTGATTAAAAAACATAATGGAAAATTGATTTTTTTTTCCCTGCTTTATAAGGGGAAAATCAATGCAGGTTAAGAACAGGATAAACAGCAGAAAGAAAGAAATATGACTGCAAATTCCACTGGACCCAAAAGCAGAAACAAAAGTATATATTCTAAACTGCAGGAACACACAGTTTCTAAAGCCTCCTAAGTCTCTGCACTGGTAAAATAATCTCAAACTTGAAATTGCAGACTGAAAATAGATGGGATGTCTCTAAGTGAAAAGAGACAGTTATCCTCTGCACCTGCTAACAAACACAGTCCTATTTTGTTATGAAATGTCTCTAACTTAAGATAGAAAATAAACTCCTTCATCAATTCATCACAAATTCTTCAAAGGCATTTTGGAAGTCTCTCTAAACCACTGGCTTTATTGTGGCTTTATTTAGGATTTGAGGAGAGAGAATGCTGCAATCAGAAAAAAAACAGAGACAGACAGACAGCAAATGATTACCTTTCAAGCCCTGTGATTTAGAAAGAATAACATGCTTCTTTCTTGATCTGTTGTATTATATACTTAGAGAATAAGATCTGACAATGTGACACTGAACTGTAAATCTCTACTGAAGAGATTTATCCTGCATTGTATGCCAGGGACTTCTGGATCTGGGACTTTTGTGCCCTTTCTAGAATGCCATCCTCCCACTACTTTTGGATTAATCACTCTGTGCTCCACTATGTACCTTTCCAGCAGAAGTGATTAATGCAAAGGGTAGGCAGCCATGCCCTCACCTCTGTGTAGTCACTTCTCTTCATTTTGAATAAAGGTTAGTTTTGACAGCAATAATAAGTTGTTATATGCATATATAATTTTTTGTAGTTTTTTCTAATATTCCAATGTTACTATTTTTAAGTGCCTCAAGCTCTTTTAAACAAGCCTAGGTAAATTTTTCTCCTTTTTGAAGGTTTGCAGCCATGTATATCTATTCCTCATGTAAAGGTAAAAAAGCTTGTTGGTGCAGTGCAGTGGTCTGGGCGCTTAAGATCTTTTAAAAGTGCAGCAGCAAGTAACTACTTTTTCTGGAGGTAGTGAGTGTTTATCTGTTAGGAGATGAGCAGTTGAGCTTGCTATTCAGCTTCTCAAACACTTCACCCCTTCACCTCATAAGGAAAGTAGGTTGAGGAAAATGCTATGCATTAGTTGTGGCAAAGATCTTCCTGTCTCCATTCTGACAATGGGATTAAGAAAACATGATTTCTAATAGCAAATTAGGGATGTTTGACATCTGTTTCTGTAATTCTGAGCTCCCTAAATGGTCTCAAAACCATCCAAAAGCACCAGGTCCTGTGACAGTAACACCAGAAGTGCTCCAAGAGGAATATAGCAGGAAAATTTGGTATAATGGGTACTGGCCCCATCCACAGCTGCCTGCAGCTGGAGGACCCTGAGCTCAGCATCTCAGGATGCTGAGCACTCCAGCCCAGTGCTCCCTTTTTTTTCCATCATGTCCTTGCTATGTGCATGTTTTTGTCTACCCATTGCCAAACTTTGAACATTAGAAAACTTATAAATTCAAACAAAACCATTTGGCTTAAAAAGCTGCAATAAAAGTGATCACTGGAGAATATGAATCAGATAAATGTGTCCCTGTGACAAGAGTTTATTTTTTTCTACAGAGAAATAATTTATTATTCCATATGTTTTGCCACTGACGGTTTGCTTTTAGAATGCATGTTATAAAGAGTATCAGCAATGTTCTCTGAAGCTGATTTCAAATAGACACAAAAATGAGACATTTCTTTTTTTTTTTTTTTTTTTTTGTGTAAAGTGTTACAGCCATTTCCCATAGCGTGTATGGCAAAGATGGAAAAGATATATTTACAGACATCCTATTTGAGATGCTCAGCCAACCTAATTGCTGTCTTTGTACCAAAGCAATGCTGACATCAGCGAACTAAGGGTTTGACCCTTTGTTCACAAAATCAGGCTCATGACTAAGTTCCCTTTGGCTGATAAAGCTCTTGGGTTGCTATCAACACTTTCTGGAGTCTTGTTTGGTAGCTCTTTTGCCTGGCTGGTGCTGCTCTGTGTAGCCCTGGGGCAGTGCTTATCGGGCAGTATTCATGACTAACAGTTGTCAGGCCCCTTTCAAAATTCAAGGGAAATTTTTGTTAATTTTTGGTTGGAATTGCGAATGAAGAAACTTTTTCTTATATGATTTCAGCTGTGATCAAGGGAAAAAAAAAAAAAAGTACCGTGTGTGTTGTTTGTGTGTCCTATGTGCACATAGATGATTGTGTCACAGGAACATTTCAGCCAACTACTGTCTGCTGCTGCTAATGAAAACTGTTCAAATTGGTCCAAATTAGGCAAGTCAGTCTCTCAGAGCAAACTGGATGAAGAATGAAGAATTTGCAGTCAGTTATATGTTCAGAATGGGTGGCTTTCTCCAAAGCTGCAACATACAACAGTAGTGTTAAGGGTGAGTCCAGCAAAAGCGGAATAACTCTGAGGTAGTGGAAAAGGCAGTTTTTGTGGAAAGAGTTGGAATATGCCCTACACTTTGGACAGGTATATATGTTGTGGGTACTGGGAATGGGGTGGAGAACCCGGAATCAGTCAGGGATATGTATTTCAGTGACGGACTGATGAGGAATAGTAGGCCAGAACAGGGGTATTAGAGCCTTTAATAGCACGAGATAACAAAGCAGACATGGGAACCCATCCCTTGCAAATGGCACTTTGCATGTGCATGTGATTAATAGCTGTGGTGAAGGGTTAGTGAATAACAGTCTCATGCCAAATGGATATCAATGGGATCAGACCATGCATTTGGCAGATATAGGAAGGGTATTCATTGTTGTACACAGAATAAAGGAGACTGCACAGCAACTCCCTGAACCCCCGGTAGAGCACTGGCACATGGACAAAAATCTGGCTGTAACCCTGCACAACAAGGACAACGCATGTACACATGTGCACACAATTACATGGCATGAACGTAACAAGAGAAAATTGAATATAAAATATTACAGAAAGCCAATAATTCTGGTTTATATCTTTCTTTCTCCTTGAGGCAGAAAAGAACCTGGCTATTTTAAAATCTGGGATCTATTTACATAGCTAAATGTAATGTTCTTTCTTGTGCAAAATAGGGTAGGAAGGAATTTTAAATGTCAACATTCCCTAGACTTGTTTATCTCTTTTCATGCTCCCCTCTGTATTAAGTATTGAGGAATAGACCCAAGATGATAGAAACTGTGACAGTTCTGCTGAAGCTATGACAAGTTATACCAGCTGCAAATATGATCCAAAATCTTGGACAATGTACCTAGGCTAGAAAATACGGTTTTAACCACATGGTAGCTAGCATATGGGAAAATCCTTTTGCTGACAGAGCAGGCTGCATCTTTCACTTGTTAGCAGATTCAGGAAACCAAATGAAAGCTTCAACACAGAAAGTATTTTCCATGAGATGTATTTGCTAGGATACCTTTTTTTTCCAAAAATTCCTAATGGAAATGGAAAGCACAACATTCTTTTTACCAGCCTTATCTATAAATTATGATGAAAAAAAATCCCGTGATGCCAAATTCTCCTAAAGGTCACTAGAGACTGCTCAAAGTTCAGGTTTGCTGTTACTAGTACACAAGAACTAAATGGGCAGGTTTGGTGACAGTAAAGGTTATGGGAGCTAGAGTTAGGAATATTTTCCCAAGCTAACAAAGTAACTAAGCACTACTAGGGAAAAGAATAAGGAAAGATTAAATAAATTACAATGCTGCTACTTGGCAAAACACATGGAGTTCTCTTCCCTGTGCCAGTGAACATGCAAGAAGAAAGTGCCTGAGTAGGGTCCCCAAAGAATTTTTCTTTTGGTATGTAGCCCAGAGATTGTAACCTTCACTTCATTGCATCCTACGGCATATACCCATGTAACTGGGATAGAGCATCTATATGTAACAACCTGCAGCCAACCAATTGACTCAGTGTTGCCAGAAAGTAGACAGTTCTGTATCTATCTGTGTGACGCAGCAGGTGAGAAATCTGGGTCACCTGCATATCCTCAGTCACTTTTATGCAGTCAGATAAAAGCTGTGAATGCTCCACTGAACTGATTAAACTTCTGCTACAAACCTCACATACAAAAAAAAAACCCTCTCAAACAGTTCATGGTTTGTATTTTTCCATATTTGCAAATAAAAGAAGCAACTGCCTTAGCTTTAAATCAACATAATAATGTCTTTAATCCATTCAAAATTAAATTTAATGTGACTTTATTGCTGACATGTGTTAATTATATTTTAAAGTATGGAGGCAGTGGCCATTTGAGATTTTCAGTCACGATTTCATGTATACAGAAAAGATATTTCTCAAAATAAGCAAGCAGAGGCAAAGAAACAATTTAGTTCCTGCTAATTTGGTTGCTCCTTCTGCATTATTGTTCATTAAGAAGCTAGAACTCCTTGACTATCCTCTCTGGACTTGTCTACATTGCAGTACAAAATGTCATTTAGTTCCAAAATTATAATGAAAAATCAAACTGACTCTGTTTAGTGAGATTCAAAAGTTTACTCCTTATAATAATTTTTCCTTATTTATTTAACTCTTGAGAATTGTGCTTGTGCTGGTGTTAAATATGTTTCGGTAATGCTGACATATTCTCTCTAAAATAAGAGTAATCAGTTTTCCTGGCTTTACTTCATGCTTGTACAGCAGGAAGCCAAGATTATACTGAAGTAAAGAAGTAAATTAGGTTATTCCATGCAAAATCTTCAGGGAATGAGGTGGAAATTACACTCGCATCTTTGGCTGGTTTTGCTCTGCCATGGGACAAAGGTCTGATGTTGCTGCCATAGAGACGTATCATTATTTCGTCCAATTTTCACAGCCTATATCCCAGGTTGTACATTTGAAGGACAAATGAAGTAGAAGTAGACAGAGCTAGATTAAAAAACTGTCTTTTAACATCTGCATCAGAGAGGAAATGTCAGTGCCCTGAAAAGTAGAGGCCTGATGGACAGCATGATGATTGGTGTCTTTCTATGGGAAGATGACAAGAAACAGATTTTCAGCTGTTGATGAAGCTTTTCCATATACTGGACAATGCTTCTGCCAAGAAATGATGAGTGGCAGGATAAGATATACCACTCATACTCTCTATCCTCCACCTGCACAAAATCCAGGCTCCTTAGTCATGTTGCAGGCGTCCATCTGTCAAGAAGGACTTTTCTCAGAATTAGCATTTTAGGCCAAGTTAATCCCTGAGATAATTCCATTGTGCTTTATCTAAGGAAATATCAATTACTGTTAAAGGAAGGATGACCTCATGATGATAGCAAGTGAATGACTAGGGATCATGGCTGGGATCTCAGAAAGGTTCCTCTTCTGCTACAGAGTTCCTATATGACCTGCATAAACCAACACAAATGGCAGTTGCCTTGATTTCCACCTGTGAAAAATGAGGCTAATTCTAATTTACTTCCAGAGCCATATTTTAAGAACGTGTATTGCTTTGAGCTGTTTTGATAAAAGGAACTACAAAAAAAGAAAAAAAGAAAAGAAAACTGGTATATTGCTATTTTTGTGAAATGGGAGAAAACAAGCAGTAAAGAGGCTCATGTTCTGGGAGATGACAAGTTGACATATCTGCAATTAGTAAGTTTACACTGTCAACTTATTCTGAACAAGGAGGATTGAAACCTGTTTTTGATCTTACTTTGAGCTATCTCAAAGGACAGGGAAGATAAATATGTAAAGCAGACTAGGATTAGTTTAGAATGGAGTAACATAAAGAAAATAATCCTTGAAACTTTAGAAGAGACAAAAATGCACCTTTTGCTGTGCCATTGCTCATTTACTTCAAGCAGTAACAATCATACCACCAGAAATCAGTAAATGAGTCAACAGTATCCTGCAGCAAGTTAATTAGCAATTGGTACAGTATGGAAAACTGGAGCATCCTTCCAGGATTTCAGATGTATCATTTCCTGCTGCACGTGAGTGAAGAGAACGCTGTCAGTTTAGTAGGCATTCCTACATGGGAATGCTCAGGTGTCTGAAGATGGAATTGACAAGGGAGAGCAAGTCTACTGTGGAGACAGCTGGAGTACTGGGTAAGAAAAAAAAATCCCAGTTTTCCCAATTAATATCCGGAGGGCTTTTCTTTTAATCACAGGGAAGCAGAACCTTATCTGAACATTTTCCCTGGTAGTGTTCAAGGCCAGGTTGGAAAGAGCCTTGAGAGACATGGTTTAGTGTGAGGTGTCCCTGCCCATGGCAGGGGGGCTGGAACTTGATGATCATAAGGTCCTTTCCAACCCTAACTATTCTACGATTCTATGATTTTCTTCTTGACTATAACAGGACATTAAACCAATAACTTTGCAAAAAATGGTGGAAATATATGTTAGTTCTTTTTCAGGAATTTAGCTGCAAGGAGCTACTCCCTTTTCCTTACAATTTTATCAATGAACATATTTAGGAGGCAGATGACTATATAGTTTGTTTTCATAAACATGATCACCTAGGAGGGAGCTCCCTTAGCCCTCATTACAAATGCCTTATATTTTAAAGCTCTTTACCAGAGTTGTCCACGTTCACAGTCTGCCTTTTCCTTCCTGATTTGAAGCAGTCATCTGATTCCAGATTGTATGTACACTATGTCCTAATTGCCAGTGTAGGAGCAATTACTCTTGCATACAATGAATAAATGAATATTGTATTTAAGCAGAATAATTTGGATGGGAAAGCATTCTGTCACAGCCTGCCTGACATTGGTGCAGTAACTTCAGAGTTATGACATTGCAGCTCAAATCCATTCTCCAGATTCGGCAAAGGTATTCTATGTCTCCTGAGTCCTTGGTTCAGGCTCCAGTTGAAAGAGAATCATCTATGTGTTGTTTTGCACACTCCTGTCTCAGGTCCCACAGGCACTGAGAGGCAAGAAAAGGCTTGTTTTGGTAATTATGACATAGCTTCAGGATATGCTAAAGCTTCAAGTGACACAACAGTGTCTTTTTTGGGTGGCTCTGAAAACATCAAGTGACAATCTAGGCGCATAGGGACCTTTAACTCTGTAGAATCAGGTACTTTGAAACTTCAGGTTGTCTGATGTTAACTGAACACAAAAAATGCACTGGCTTCTTCCTCTAGGGCATAGAAGAATTTTCTGAAGAATGAGATGTTAAAGTCCCTCCACGGATTTAGGTTCTAGTCCTAAATTTTTCCATGAAATGTGTTACCTTTTTTAATCACAGTCACTTGGAGCAACCACCTTCCTTGAGACATACTCATCTATGAGTTGCACAGATACTCTTGCTCTTATGTTTCTTCTTCCTAGAGACAGTCTGCATAATTGCATAATTAGATAAAGTCAAGCTAAAACGTGCTTTTTCTTTTTTTTCCTTCCTCCCCTCTCTCTCTCCAGCTCTGCAGCAATACTCTAGCTCCACTGACTGATCTAAACTAGGAACTGGTGCCTCCTGGAAATGTACTTCCTTAGGAAATGTGTCCAGCTAAAATCTCTTCCAAGTACTGAGCCAAGCCCTGTGTGTGCTTGTTTTTTCTGCATGTGTTTAGTTTTTACTGATCTATTTTATGCAGATTTCCATGAGATTTCACTGTTTTGCAGTTGCACCTTAGTTTTACTTTGTCATTGCTGATGTTATTATTATCATAGCAGTAGCAGAAGAAAAACAAAGAGCAATTTCTTAGAGAAAGCAGAAATACTGGTCTCTTTGAGAATTAATATGATCTTGCCAGGATGATGGCAAAACAACAGCTTGGATGTTTGTCCACAAAATCAAACAACTTTACCTCTATGAATCAGTGAGTAATTCTGTGTGCGGCACTTGGCCAAAACATTCTTTTCTTCCCACTTTCTCCACTTCTGATAAAGTGAGGTCACTGGTTCATGTTCAACTAACTTGATTTCCTTGCTAGATAACACCAGCTTATCCTTGACTGCTCACAACAGCAACAGTGTGGGTGTTTTGAAATACACCAAAGTTTATGTTTCTGAGGCTCATCCACATATTTGGATGTAATTTAGGTTGTTCAAAATCATGCACATTGTGCTATGACATTTATTTGATGGCATCTGAGCATAAGTACTGGAAAAAAATATATATAAATCCCACTTAATTATTCGTATAGTAACATTTAATACTCAGTTACTTCATTCTAATAAAAAATTCCAGCAGCTTTCAGAGGGTCAGCTTTTCTCTTCTCAGATGCTTTGAGGAAGTTGGCATAAATATTTTCTACAAGCTCCAGAAAACGAACCCAGTGTATAGAAACTGAAGTGTCTAATCTAATCTGTTGAGGAATCTGCACCACATGCATTGCCCTGACATTTAAGGTCTCATAGTCAGTGACCAGTTAACCAAATCTGTCACTGTGACAGACATGTATTTCTACGTGCTGTGCCACAACTTAATCTTTCAGACACAGTTTAGGTAAAGAATATTAAAGCACAGTGATTCTTTAATGTCATTGACATTAAAGACACTATAATGTCTTTAATGAAGAAATTTCTAGACTGGTACTAAACCAGATTGCTTTTGATTGCCATATTTGCAGTATAGTATGTGCATTTGTCTACTAAGCTATACACAGCAGATCAGCTGTTATGACTGTGCTACGCTAGTTATCATTACAATTACTGTTATTATTATGTGTTGTTACAACCCTCCACCTCCTCCTTTTTCCCTGATACCAGAGTCTGTGACAATGACTTTTTGGCAGTGAAGGTTATTTTGGAACTGTCTGCTTAGTGACACATCTGAACTTCTAAATTATCTTTTTTGATGCTTTGTGATTACGATACATCACACCGTAAATCTTCTATGACTCAGAATGTTATCTGATATCTCTGGATGAAATGGTGAGGTACAATGTTGTTCATAACTCCAGTGCATTTATTATTTTTAGTTAGCTGAGGAAGAAAAGGAATTCTTCTATGATGTTTTGATTTTTTTTACCCTCTTATTTTCTCCTGAGGTGCTGTTTGCTTGACAAGGACAATCATTTTTACGTTGAACTTGTCTCCGGCTTTCTGCGTCAGTTCTTTTCACCTGCTGTCCCCAGCCTGGCCTGGCATGTGGGGTCCCAGATCTGACAGGTGGGGTGGTACATGCACACACTGTCATCTATAGCTTTCTACAAAGCAGGTTTTCTCCATCAGAGAAAGCTCTCACTGTTGGCTTAATACTTATCCTTTGTTTATACACAGAAATGTTTCTGTAAGATGCAGACTTTGTGGACTCTTCTGAGTGCATCTAAATCCACTTGGACAGGCTGGTGGAGCACTAATGCTACTTCCAGCCACCCCAGAGTGCTGGGGATGTCCAGGGGATTAGGTGCTCTCCACATTTCATCCTTTCCTTTCTTGACATTCGGTTTTATTAGCCAGCACTAGGCTTTGTTAAACTGGCAGATTTGTTTTGTTTCTAAAAGCTTTTCTGCAGGTCCTCATCTCCCCCAGCCACTGATCCTGCCTCTTTGAAGAAAAGAATCCATATGGTTTTTATGGAGAAGATGACACTTCTGCCACTGTGACTCAGCAGTAATTATACAGCTTTTAATGCAGAGTTTATTAGGATGTTCCAAGGAAGGAGCTGTGCAAATCTAGTGCTGTAAGCTCAGCAATCCCACTGCAGCAAGAAAGACTAAGTCATGAGGATTGTGATCTTGGCAGTAGGTCCAAAAACACATTGAGAATTGGTGTTCAAAAGTTCTGACAAAGCGTACCAACCCTCTGAAATCTAGGTTACTGTGTTCTGCGCTTCAGGCTGGAAATTGTAATGCCAGATCAATGTGATCCGCTAATGGGTTCAATAAGGCCCCTCAAAGCTTTAATATTCTGAACAAAACACACCCTCCCCCCATGTCTGCAATTACTGCCACTGATGGTGATAACACCCCTCCTGAATCTAAGTAAAAGCAGCTGAGACGTTTGTGACACTTGGGGCAGACTTCACAGGAGCACTTTAAGCATTGCTTGAAAGAGGTCTTAATGCACTTAATATATTTTGAGGTTGCATAGAACAGCATTAAATAATCACATAGGGGAGAAAGAAAGCTTGTTAAAAGCTCCTCAATTTATTAGACACAGCTTGATGCACAGACTCCCATTCTTCTGGGACAGCATGGTGTACCACTTGATGGAAATCATGAGGAAACAGTTATATAAAGGGCTAGCTAGCAGTAAATGGAGGCAACATTTATAAAACTCTCTGGCAAAAGGAAACAATCAGCTTGATGGACCCAAACCCTTTCCATAAATTCATTCCTCGGTATCCCACGAAGCACTGAAGATGCTTTCAGTGCCCTGTTTCCCATAGCTGGGTTGCTTGCCCAGCCCATTTGCTAGTCCCACTCACAGCACCAGGCTTAGGCTGCATCCGCACTTTGTTGCGGGGCTGCCCTGAGGGAGCCCCAGTCTGCAGCGCTCCTTGCCGTGGGGTGTGTTTGTTTTCAGCCAGCCCCCCCTGCCAAGTTTTTGTGGTTTTGTTTGACTGGAAGCTGAGCTAAGAGCTCCCCACGGATGTCCACATAGACAGTGAGGGAAGTACCAGGCTCAGGGCAAGGGAGAGAGAGAAGGGCCACTGCTCTGGCACCCCGGACCCAGTAGCCGGCCCTCTCTTTCCCACTAAGTCTTCATCTGACATAATGCTGGGAAGCAGAGAAAAATGATGAAAAGTGGGGAAAACACTAACAGGAAAAGAAGGAAAATAAAGATGGCAAAGGGAAGAAGAGGAAGGGGGAAGACAGAAAAGGAGAAGAGGAAAAGGCAGAAAAATTGAAATTAAAAAAAAGACAAACTGAAAAGAAAGAAAACCGGCAGAAAGCAGACAGAAAGAAATGAGATAAAAAGAAAAAAGGGAAAAAGGAAAACGGAGAATGGGAAGAAGAGAAAGAAAAAACCCCTTGAAGAACAGGCCTGCGCCAAGCTGGCGGCAGCACCGGGCCAAGCCCGACGCAGCGCTCTGACCAGGCTGTGCCAGCGCCTCCGCCGGTACCGCTGCCGTGACAGCGCGAGTGACGGCGCAAGAGCGCGCAGGGCCCCAGCGCGGCACCGGGCGCGGGGCGGGCCGGCAGGCGGG
>JASSUY010012360.1:0-12449 GCA_032466535.1 Forpus xanthops
AGCCGGGCGGAAGGAGAGTCAGGGCACCTGACCCAAACTGACCAAAGAGGTATTCCATACCATAGCACGTCATGTCCATGACGTGAGGAGCAAGGAAAGCATTGAAGACTGATGGAATAAATTTACATTAAATTAAAAATCTGTGAATTGTAGCTGCAGTGCTATTGTCTTTATAAACTGTAGCTACACTGACAGTGGATTGGACTGTTTTGATTAGCTTCTCAGTGTACCTCTTTAGAGCACCCCAGCATTTACATTTCTACACATATAGTCATATACAATTGCTATTTTAGAAATCCTTACGTTATAGTTTAATTTCTGGGTGTTTACAGAGTGTCCTGGGTTCAGCTGTAGCTTTTATTTGTGCCTTTGTTTGATTTCCACATATGCAGAAGATTTCTTGAAATACTCGCTTGGTTATATGCTTTGATACTGCAGTTTTAACCAGAAGACTTTTGTGAAATTCATAGCATAAGCATGTTTTGCAATGTATCTGCTAGCTCTTGCTGGAGAAAGCATCTCCTGTCTGCATCAATTTGTTTCATAATGTGATAGGGAATCTACCACAGTTTCTTCTATCACCTCTGGTAGTAACAATCTCAATTAGATGATGTTCCTTTACCGTTCAATGTATGTGTATTTTACTTCAGTTTTAGGTTACTACTTAAAATTAAACTTGATGTCTGCTATTACTTCATCCAAATCAATTTTAAGCTCTTCCAGTACTCATCATTAATAAGGTAGTTTGTTGCCTGTGCAACAAAGTGAACATCTTCCTTAAGTACTCTCTGCATAGATTCTGTAGTTGCAAAGAATCTAATGCAGAGGGATTTCAAATCTTCAACAATGTCAGAAGTGCACTGTATTAAAAGCTGTTTTACCTTCTCAAATACCTGTGTTTGTTAGAAACTTTAAAACCATCTTTAGATGTGATTGCCATCATGGGGAACAGACTAAAATCACAAATCATAAAATTGCAGGGTGAATTTTCCCTTTGTCCTTTTCTGTTCGTCAGACTTTCTTTAGTGACTTGCCTGAGGGGTATGTGTCATTTAATCCAAAAGATGCTGCATTTTCTTCTGCTGACTTCTCAGTTAATACATGATCTAAATACCATTTATTGTCAGCAAATTGAATTAAGTCTCTTATGCAATCTCTGCCTCTTGTGGCCTTTCCAAAATGTCTGAAGATCCCATGTGACTACACGTAGCATTGGGGATTTGTTATATCTTCTCCATAATGTTATTTTACATGTATGTGTATATATATATATATATATAAAGTACTCTTTGCAGCTGTATTTACTGCAGTTTCTGTAATTATTTCCTTGAAACCATGCTCCTAAAAAGCCTTAAAACCAAGATGATTCTTCTAGCTGGTAAGGAACTGTGTCTTTCTTTAAGTCTACGAAATGCATATTTGAACCGCAACTGACTATATTCCGTTTGATTATGTTGCAGGGACTGTAACTTTCACTAATCAAATAGGTAGCCACTAGCTATTTTAAGAACTGAAATCTCTTACGCACTTTGGAGACCAGTAAAACTATTCCAAGCTACACAGGCCTGTAAAGTAGCTTTGCTATTTAATATTACATGACATTTTCTGTGCAATTTAGATCTGTAACATATTAATAAATGGGAAGGATATAAATTTGCATAAATAAGCACTCAGCAGAAAGTTGAATTACAAGGCAATTAAATGAGAGATGTACTCCTGTTTAATTGGGGCATTTTAATTTTTTTTCGTAGTTGACTGGTTTCATCTATATTTGCAATGTTATTCCCACAAAACTGAAATGGAGACTCGCTGTATGTGTTCCGATTTAAATTTGCAGTCAAATGAAGTTTCAGTAGGATAGTCCACAACGGGTGCAAGATTGGATAAGGAGATAATAGTCTGTAGTCATTCTTCACACTTAGGCCGCTACAAGTCCATTTGATTCCCTCTTCTTGGCTTCCTGAGCCCAGCCTTTGGATCACTGGAGACTTACTTAAATTAGCTCCTTGTTTTGTTTTTTGAGGAATGTAACTGATTTTGGATTACTGCCTACTGGTGACACATTTTGCAGTGGTGAAAGGTCCTAAAGAAGGTCACAAAGGCATGTCCCTGTCAAAATGAAACTGTAATTCTCTCTACAAGTGTCAGCTTTTACAGGTGGGGGTACAAAGTGGGACCATGCTTGATCCTCAGAGTGAGGGCTGGAGGCTGTTTTGTCTGTTGCACAATCAGTTGGGAAACCAAAGTCGTTGTTCACAGTAGAGAAATCAGTTACCCTTTAGCAGACTGGAAAGTGGCTGCAGCTGCTTCTTGTGCTTGACTTGCTCAGGGTTGTCTGGTGAATGGTTGCACCTAATCAAAATCAAATTCTGGTTACCAAGTTACTAAAACTAAGTTACTGGTGCATGATAGTTTGATTCTGTGTTTTCCTTCTGTTACTCTTTCTAGAGGAAAACTGTGTTTCTGGAACTTGCAAGTGCCTGTGAATTAGTGTTGTATAGAAACCTACCCGTCAAGAGTGGTAACAATAGCTGCAAGGGCTGTATTACTCTTTCTGTCTTTGCTTGCTCTGAAGCTTTTGAAGATGTTAAGAAAAATCAAATGCAAATGCAGTTGGTTATGGTTGTTGGTCAGTGGCTTTGCGAGTTTTCATTTACAAGCATATTTTCTCTCAGAAAAACTTACTTCACTTTTGCCATGAGAATTCTAGGGTAACTTTTATCACAATGCTTCTGTTTTCCATTGATACATGGATTTGTTGCTCAAGAGCAGTGCTTTTACAAAAGGATTTGTAAAGTATATACACATGGATGTTACCTGTAGCCTTAATAACAGGGTATTTTACACTAAGTAAACTGCTTTATGTAAATGTTTGTTTTCAATTTACAATAGATAATTCTCCAAATATTTCTCAGGGACCTCTCACTTACAGACTTGCTAGGTTATGACTTTAAAAACAAATGAACAAAACCCCTTACCTAGCATAGGATTATGAAAGATGAGTTAACAGCACTATATGCTCAGTGGTTCTGTAGCAGTAATACCCCTCTTATAATGAAAAGTCATACTTCTTTGTGCGTAGCTTTCATCAGTCTGTATGGTACTAGGGCATATTAGCAAGCTTGCCCTCCTTACTGCTGTTGTACAGCATCAGTGTTTGAAGCCAAGCTGAAATCAGTGGTCAAATTTGCAGATCTTGTTACTTGAGCTGTTAATGCCTTGCTGATAAACAGGTGGCTGATTTTGAGTGCTGAGATGCATGTATGACAAAGATGAATCTCAATTTTACAGAAACCTCTTTAAGCTCCTATGCACACATTAAAAAAAAAAAAAAAAGTAAAGCTGTACCATTGCTTATGACAAGCAATGGCATTAACAGAAGTTCCTTGAGGCATAGAAGCTTTCAACAGTAGTGATGTTGCTAATGCATCTTAAAACTTAGCTTTTATCAATGGTAGGTTTAGCTTGAACTTGACTCTGTTTCAGCTGCACAGTAAGGCAGGATTACTGCTAACTGCCTCTGAAGCATGTGTTACCAAAATCTAACATCATTTAGGATAAACATTTTTGCAGTGAGGTCAAAGTTGTATGCAAAAGGTCTATGTTTTATAATGGAGTTACCTCCATTTGAGGAAAGCAAGAGCAGCTACTTTTGCAAGTTGGTGTGTATTACTTTCCTCTGCCATTAGTCAGTTGAATAACATTTGTGAGTTTGAATGTCAGTATAGTCCTTTAAGTCCTTTGCCTAGTTTTTGAAGATGTGTTATTTATTACTCTATAGGTGGTCTGTTTTCTTTACTACCAAACTGTGGTACTAGAGTAATTTATTAGTATTGCCAGGAAATCCCACTCATGATGCTGGTAGGAAAAGTAGTTGTCCTAATGAGATTTCAGGGTGAAGAAGAAAACGTGGAAAAACTAAAAATACCTTTTGAAACTTACTGTCATACTTCTCAATGCTTGTGTGTGTGTGTGTGTGTGTGTATTCTTGCATGCATGCACTCTTATCTTAAGCATACTAGTAATGCATCCCAAAAAGTTTGGGCAGTAAACATTGTACTTCTTTTTTTCCTTTCTGCTTTAGATGGAAACAATGTTGTCACATACTGAGTTACATCTAGTAAGAATAGCATATTCTTTAGTCTCCCATAATTTAACAAAGTCTTTCCCAGTTGTGTTTACTGTCACCTGTAAGAAGTGGGTGAAAGATAAGGAATTTCTTTGTCCCATTAAACCTTTGCAACAAAATAGGGTAGTTTTATGTTCATATTTTGTATAAATAATTCTGCTCTGTGTACCCTCTTTAAATTCTAATATGAATCAAGCAGACACAACCGGAGATAGGGAAGCGAGGCAGCACAGAAATCCAGCACTACAGCAAATTGATACATTTAAATATTGCGGCTCTTCTGGTACTTAAGTTTAATCATATTATTATGATTATAATCCTAGTGCAGGGTTAGAAAAAATGGTCTTTCATGATCCTTTGATGGTTGTTCTGGTAGGCCTCCTTGACTGTCCTGTAACATGCTTTAAAAATGAAATAGTGACACTTTCAAAGGATTTCAACCTGAACTCACAGCATAGTGCAAATTGCTGGAGATTCCAAATGAGAAAAATTTTGAGGGTGGTTTCCTCTACTGGGTGGAAATAAACCATAATTTTAGCTTGTCTTTAAATTGGACTGTCCCAACATGTGATGACAAAGCGCTGAGTCTCTACATTCCTTATGAAAAGAAGTTGCTTTCATTCAAGCAGTCCACACGCTGCCCATGTCACGTTTCAGACAAAGTGGCTGGTTTTACTGGGAGAAAATAAGATACAAAGTCTAATGTTCCCCACTGAATTGGACTATTTGCCTTCTTTTTTTTTCCCCACTCTCCCCTTGCTGTGTCGTAATGAGTTTTTAGAGAAGAGGTACATTTATGACTAGGAAATTTGGTGTGGTTTTCTTTCCTGTGTAGCTTTGTCATTGTAACATAATCTTCAGTACATAAACTAATGATTGTTCTAGTTCTAAAAATGCTTTGTTACAGTTTTAAGATTTTTTTTTTTTTAAAAAGGACTAAAAATTGCATACAGTCAGTGTAGGTGTTAAAAACACTTCAGTTGCCTTTGATTGACAAGAAACAGTATTTACCATCCTGTGCAGAGGATGTTTCATTATCAGCCTTGTTGATTCTTGTTGGCAAAATGAAATTATCCCCTATTACTCTGAAATTCCTTTGGCAAGTGAAGAAAAAGTTGCTACAGAATCTAAACTCTCCAGTGACTTTGCTGTCCTTCATTTCCCTGAGTTATGCAGAATATGAGCTGTTCAATTAGCTGCAAAATTATTTATCACTTTCCATTAGTTTTAGCCAAGATAGGGTCTCCCTGAGTTATTGTTTGCACTGTTAGCTGCAAGTTAAGGAACGCTGTCAAAATTCAAACCACTTAATTTTTATAAGTGCTCTGTGTTTTAAATTATACCTCAAGTCCAACCACTGGTGTGTTGAAAGAAGTAGGCAAACAACTGATTAACACCCTTCCTCAGTTGCGTGACAGTGAATAAAACATTTTGGATACATATCAGAATTTCCTTCATTTTGGACACCCATGTCCTCGGAGAAAAATATGGCCTTTTTAACCAAGCTGTTTGTTCTTTTCTTCATTGAAGGGAAGAATTAAATGTATTGTTGATAGCATATAGTCCTACCAAGTCATATTGTTCCAGCATTGGGTGATCCTCAGAAAAGTTCTGTTTATTTGGTGTTTATCCCACAGATCTATGTAAGTCACTGTTCTGAACAGTGGTACATATTGGATAATGCTCTTTATATTTTCTGTACTTCCAACAGCTACCTCATTTAATATATTTTCACATTTGTCTGTTATATAAACTTGTATGAATTTGGGAATATGGAAGAGGAATTTGTGAAGATCTGAAGATTGTATGGCCTGCAGTTGTAAGCTATTGCTCTAAGACTTTTGTTGTTCTATGGAAATGTTTGGAAGTCCATACCATTCATATATTTCATACTATATGTAAAGTGCTAAGATTAAATATATTTTGGAATCAGACTAAGAGGGCACTTATTGAGGATGTATATCGACATATTTGAGCATTGTAACTAATTCTATACTCGGAGTGGTTCACAAGTCAGTGGTATTATTGGTGGGTAGCAATGATACAAATGAAAGCTTTTTCTAGATGCTGATACATATGAGACAAATACAACCACTGTGGAAACAGCATATAAATAAAAGATTCCTATTCAGTGCAATTATGTACTTCTGCCAAGGTCAATGTAAAATAATAGGCTACATGAGCAGTTTGTCTCACCTAGGGAAGCTGTTCTTATGTATTTATTTTCCCAGAAATTATGCAGAATGGAGGAATTTAGGTCCCTTTAGCCAACAGAGTTCTTTGCTTATGCAAAGAACTGTGACTGTACAGATTATTCTGGTGATGGTGAGCAATTTGGGATGTTATAGTGACCATGCTGGGATGGGTGATCAAGCAAACTATGCATTTTCTACTCTTGCCAGAGATTGCTGTGCAGCTCAGCGTTCACAAATCAGAGAATATCATGGCAGTCTTTTTGTAGGATGGTGATTCTGATGGGCAAAAGATGATCTGAAACCTTGAACCAAAACTGTAGAAGCTGGGGTTTTTTTTTAATGAGGTGGAAGCTATGCCTTGAGGATTTAGACTCATCATTAGTTTCAAAGGAAAAAGAAGAAAATAATAAAGTAAAATATGAATTGTTAAGGTTTAAAGGCTTTAAATCTACTTTCTGAGTGTGAGCGCCTGAGGTGTACGTAAGCAATTTTCCTAAATCCAGCCAATATAGTGCACTGATCTCAAAGCTCTCCATAGTTTTGCTGTTGCTATTCAGAAGCCTGTGGAATGCAATTCCAGTTGTTAACATCAAGTGTAAGTATCAATAAAGGCAGGCATCCTACTTGTATGAAGAAGGAAATGGAGGTTTTGTTACCACAGTCTGTTTTCATTCTTTATCCACATACTAAGCTTCCTATAGTGGCAGATGACATGCTGTCTGGTAGGTCTTGGGCCTGTATGTCCCATGGGCTGTGGAAGAGAGCCTCAAGCAAAGTTCAGAGGGTGGAAGTTATCAAATGATTTGGGAGCATTGACTGTCTCCTGTTTTTTCTAGTTGCTGAGTTCCTCTGGTCCGAGGGAGCTTTTGTACGCTGTTTTCCACTAGGAGATGGCTTTAAACTCTTGATCTCTTTTCTCTCTCCACCCACCCTGCAAGACATCTTGGTAGAGCTAAATGGAGATCATTCCTATTTTTGTAACTGTTCACATCTCCTAGATGATGCTGTAAGACATAGACCTGTAGGCAAAAGACTAAAGTTAGACAACCAAAATGCTGGCAGTAATCCTCACACACTGGTTGTTCCTATGCTCTTTTTACTCCAGTATAATATTTTAAAACATGTTTTGCTGAAGTACTGAAAGACTCACTCCCGAGCTAAATTTGGAGACAAATTTGCATTGTGCCAATGCTGTTTTGATTTGTAATTTAGAACCTTTGGCAAGTACTTCATATTGATGAGAAGATTATTATTTTGAATCATCAATCCCTAGAAAACAACATTATCAGCTGTGTTTAAATTTTAGAGAAATTAATTTCTTTTCTGTTTACTGCCATTACATTAAAGCCTTTCTTAAAATTCGTCCGGCTAACAAAGGCAGATTCCTATCTTAGAGTATGTGAGCTATTCTGATGAGAACGGTCTGACTGCACTTGCATCCTGTATGTAAATTGATTTCAGCCGATTGCTTTGAATTTGAAAGAAATTTAATTTGAAAACTGCCCTGTTCCACTCCCTGCGGTAGTAGATGCTTCTCTACGTCATCTGTTAAGCAGTGCAGAGTCAGCATATGTCTGTTCGTCTCCTATTTAAACTGTTTTCTCCAGAGGAAGAGAAATTCCCTTTAGACCAGCCCGACATCTGCTGACTCTCCTACCAGCAGAGCAACTGAAAAGATATCTTGCCTGTGATTAAACGAAGTATGTCTGGAGGCGCTTAGGTTTTGTTCAATTAATCAAAGATTAAACACATGTGGACTCTCTAAACTGGGCTTCTTTGTGCTTCTAAGCTATCAAAAGTGATTGGAAGTGAGCTGTGCACTAGAGCTGGCTTGACTGAAATTTAATACTTTACCTATATGCGTGCTGTAATTCAGTTTCAAAAGTTCATCATAAAATGGAAAAAAAAAAAAAAACCACTAAAAATGATAGTTTTTTTTTTTTTTTTATTATAACTTAAAAATATTCCAGTTAAAAAGAGAAAGATGAAAGTGTCAAATACTTTTCTAACTCCTGGTTTTGTTTCTCTTTTTAAATTCTTAAGGTTATGTGACTGCTACTTTATACACAGTTACCATTTGGGTTTTCTGTAACCATTTCCAGATGCAAAGGCATTCTTGGTTGCTTTTGTTCCTCAACTCCTATTAGTAAGTGCTTTACTGGCAGGAACTGTTAGTGTTCTAAAAGTCTGGTATTCAGCACAGTGCCTTATCCTTACTCAAGAATTATACTACAGATAGACTTTAGTAAAAACCTGCAAGTTTTTCTCTGATGTTAAAGAAATGAATAGATTATTTCACCCTAAAGTGTACAGAATCTGTAGACTGAAAATTAAAAGAGTAAGATGGCAATAATTAAGCAGATTCCTTAAATACCAATCTGTTCTTCAATTTTTCATCAGACACTAGCAAGTCTCTCTTGTAGACATCATTATCTGAAGATAATTTGTTTGGCTCCAGTTTTATTAGGGGAATTAGCTCTTTGGTGTAGTCTGTGGTAAGATTTTAAAACAGGAATGGCTCCACTGATAATGTATGACTTTATTAAAATAGTTTATAAAACTATGTCTTCTTCCGGAATACTCTTACGAGTTTGGTTTGTTAACTTATTAAGTTTTCTTCACAATATATGTAACCATACCTGTGTACTGCCTTTTGAGTAAACTGAAATACAGTAGAAAGGGCTGTCCTTTCATAAACAGAAATCAAGCAGCATTTTGAGGAAGATACTTGATAGAAAAGTTTCCTTATAAAATAAGATGTACTACAGTTATATTAATAATTGTTGAAGAAGATAATGAAATATTCAAAACTACCATCATGGAATTAGCTATTAAAATAAAAATAATAATCTCAACTTGTAGCTTTTTCATTTTTAAAGGGCTAAAGCAGTCTTTTTGGTGTTAATAGAAGGTGTAAGGGTTGGCATGGCAGATTACTTCATTTTCAAATGCTAACTGAAGCAATTAGGTTTTAAACCAAAACCAGACACAATATTTTCAAAGAATGTAAAATAAATAACCATAAAGGACAGCTAATTTTACTTGGTATTTTACAGAAATAAGAGAATCGATGCATATACTTGGATTCCAGATTCTTGGCATTTTTTGTAATGCTTCCTTTTGCAGGAGCACCCTGAAAAGTCCACACTCCTCTGTTTAAAAGCATTTTGTGTTAAAATATGTCTGTAGTTGGGAAGCAAGGCGGTCTTACTATTGCCATTCTCTAGCCAGAAAAACTGAGGCAGGAAGAAATTAAATCTTGGTCTCAAAGGGTCACAAAAGCATCCATCAGCTGTGGAGAAACTGGGAACTTGCTCACTGTTATATGTGTTCCTCACAAGGCTGCTCTTCATCACTGTTTTAAAGGACTATTTGAAATGTTTTGTAGCTGGTTTTAGCAGTAATTGCCAAATAACTTTAGAAGTACTTTGCAATGCTCCAGAAGTTACCCCTTTTGGGTGGTGCTGTGCTGGGATATAATTTGAGTTCTCTAACTTGTAATTTTTGATTTTTCCTTCTATGGATTTATTCATCTAGAGTCTGGATTGCTGATTCCCTATGGTTAATGGTTGCTTTTGTTTTTTTCTTTCTCTCTGCCAGCTGCTCGTGGATCAGATGAATATATCATGATTGTATGTTTAACCCTCTGTTGTCCAGAGAAAGAAGGCTACAAAAAAAAAAAATCCTAATAATAGTGTATAGAAGGTGCTGGAGAGCCTGATGCAGAGACACATGTTTTTTTGTCTTTAACTTAGTGTGCTTCGGGTGGACTTGGGACTGCTCCTGCAGAAGCAGACAGGTGTTGTTGATTTTAATTTCCCCCATGCTCAGGGAAGCATTATGAAGTCAAATTCATCCCATTTGCTTTAATACATAGTGGATGTGAAGAAGAGGACTTTGCTCGCACCAGGAGCATCTAGACTATCTCTCTGCTCCAGCAGCATGACTTCCTTTTGGACAGATTGTGGGCCCCATGCAGGATTGGTGCTGCCTTCCTCCAGTCTGTAGGGATTCTTGGGGTACTGATTCACTCCTGCTCTGCCCTATTTGTATCCCAGATCTAGCAGAGGTACCTCTTTTTTAAAGCCTGTTACAAAAGTCATGTGGTCTTGAGAGTCTGAGTGACTACATCAGGAAAAGATCCCTCCTGTGGCTTACCCCTGCTTGGGACAAACCTTGTGAAAGACCCAGCCTGCTCCAATTCTGCTCCATGCTAGATGCTCTCCATATGGACAATACAGGAAGGTGGGCAAGTGATGGAATGGTTACATTTCCATTTTTAGCCCATCAGACATCGCCCACGCTCTTTTGTTCCTCTCACCCCCTGCTTCTCCTCACTCTTTCTTTCCTTTCTATACTTCTGTGAACTAAGCAAATTATTTAGCACATTGCATGATGTACAGTCTTGCTCTAGGCCATAGTGGGAGCCAAGTAAAAACATCTTGAGGAGTTGGATTCAGCCTGCAGGCTGTCAATTAGTTTTCCCTGTTCTAGAGGGAGAATCGCAGCTCATGCATATTTCTGCTCTATGTCATGAAATAGATGCACAGCTTCAAAGAGAAAAGGGTAGAAAATGGGAGCAATAATTAGCAACCACAGTCCCTGGTTTTGCTCCTTCAGTATTCTGTCATCATTTAAATATTTTGTTACTGCAAAGAAGAAAGTAATTTTAATCTTTTCCTGACTTTAATTATGACAAAAAAGAAACCTGATTTAAACCAGTCTTCATAGAGAGATGAGTGTGAGGAGAGTTTGTCTGTAGAAGAGCAGTGTGAACTAATGGTGAAAACTGATCTACTTTTCCTCAAATCATCTGGCTACATTATATAAAGAATCAAGGAGTGACCATTTCCTCTAAAGACACATGCAGACCTGCTGAGTTTATAAATATATGTAGAGTTATTGAAGTAAAAATATATAGCTCAAAATGAATTTACCCAAAAATCATTAGCTGGTGCTTGCAGGTTTTGTCATAAGACAGATGTTACCTGATAAACAAGTAGTAGTATAACTATGCCTACATATTTGAACTGAATGGCTTGGCAGGTATATATACTTGCATTCAAATGCCTCATCACATGTCTAGGACACAAAGGTGTACGGTTAGCATTATGAGACAATTGTCTGTAAGGCAGCAATGCTGAGAAGGACCTGAAATCGCATTAGATAGTTTTACCAAGGTTTTTCCAAGTTATGTGGGTAAATACTACTATATTTATGTGAAAATAGATGCAGATATTCTGTCTCTAGGAAGCGATATATGTGTGTACTACTCTGACCACTTAGAAGGAAGTGTAAATGGTTTTGTGCCTAGGAAGTAAATTAGTTGGTAAAGCATTGCTAATTCTGCTCTTTGGCTTTCATACTGCTCTGTGAATTTAAATAGGCACTGGAGTTTATTTCATTACTGTCAATTGTTATTCAGCTAAGAACACAGTAAGGGAAGTTGGAGGATAAAAAATGCTATTCAGACTGTTTTGGCTTCCTAAATTTGTGTCTTAAAGAAATATGTAGTCATTCCTATGTAGTCATTCATATAGTACACGAATAAGTAACTGCAAGACAAATAGAAGGGACATAGAATTAAGTAGGTTGTAAAAGACCTTTAAGATGGTCAAGTCCAACCTCAACCCTAGCACTGCCAAGGCTACTACTAAACCATGTCACCAAGGGCCTTGTCTATGCAGTGTGTGAGCACTGCCAGGGACGGTGATTCCACCACTGCCCTGGGCAGCCTGTTCCAATGCCTGAGCAGCTTTTGGTGGAGAAATTGTTCCTAATATCCAGTTGAAACTTCCCCTGTCCAGCTTGAAGCTGTTTCCTCGTTACTTGGGAGCAGAGTCCAGCCCCTCCTCCCCCCCTGCTTCATCCTCCTGTCAGGCATTTGTAGGGAGCAGTAAGGTCCCCCCTGAGCCTTCTCCAGACTGAACCCCCAGGTCCTTCAGCCGTTCCTCATCGCACTTGTGCTCCAGGCCCTGCACCATCTCCATTGACCTTCTCTGGCCCCACTCCAGCACCTCAATGTCTCTCTTGTAGTGAGGGGCCCAAACGTGAACACAGGATTCAAGGTGCAGCCTCACCAGTGCCCAGCACAGAGGGACAGTGCCTGCCCTGGCCCTGCTGCC
>JASSUY010012362.1:0-20496 GCA_032466535.1 Forpus xanthops
CCCCCGTGAAGTGGGGAGGAAGAAGGTTGGGAGGAGTGAGTGGGCAGGCAGATTGATTTACGCCTGAAACCACGACATTGAATTAATCAGCCAAAATAGAAAATAAAACTGGAAAGACATTGGAAATTTGTGCACCAGTTTATGGGGCCTTCCTAAACCAACACCAAGAGAATACAGCTAAAAAATTTGCTGATTAAAACAGTAATAACTGTTCAGATTTTACATATTTAGCAACTGAAGCTAGTAATGTGGGATCCAGCCTACAAAACCAAATATGAAGTTAATTAAATATCTAACAAATGTTTGTGAAGCTACAGAAAGAAAAGCATTTGGTTTTCAATTTCCTTTATTATGTCCCCACCCCATGAATACCCCCAGGCCCATTTCCTTTTCTTGTTCAAACTGAACAACTTTCCCAAGAATATGAGAGCTGGGGTTTTAAAAAAGTTTAAGAGAGTTGGTTGCTCAATCAAAGCTCTGTTTCAATGAGATGTGAAGACCTAATTTAACACATTTCTTCATACCTAAATCAGGCACTGTTAAAGATATAAAGTAACTGATGAGACTAACAATACTTATGAACTATACATATTAAAAAAAAAAAAAATTATCATTACACTGCTCTCTTCAGGGCATGTTTCCTTTCTTCTCATACCACAAGAGCCAAGAACTGATTGTAGCTTTTGTCCAGGCTCAGCCAGCCCTCCAAATGGAGACCAAATCAGTGTTTCTTTTGCACTTGTACCAAGGACACAAAGCAGCCTGTTTTCATTAATGAAGCCACTCTTGAGATACCCCTGCATAACCAAATAAAGGTATGGCTATAATTATAGGCTAGACACTGAGATGTGTACTTTACATAGCAAGCAAGAGTAGCAGTTGCAATGAAAATTTTGACTATGACAGGGATTGGGAGCGAGGGTGTTTTTTGAGGGTTTCCACTGTGCTAACTGGGTTAAAGCTGCTAGGGATATGTTAGTCCCAGCCTACATGACAATCTCACCTTCACTTGTTTCTTCTATGTAGTTCATATTTTCATTTAGTATTAGCAGCTGACATAGTATAAATACAGAGAATGAACTTTTTACCATATTTCTCAAGGTTGTTCTTAAGGACAGTGATGAAGGCAAAAAGTGCAGCCTTAAAGCTTTGTGATTATATTAGCATCTCCAAATTCAGTCTCCTGTACAATACAGGAATCCAAACAGCTATTATTTCCTGGATATGTTCTTTCAAAATGTACTCCTAAACTGATACTTGTCTCTCTACAGAAGAAGGGTATTTTTCCGTGTATACTTTGTTGACATCTCATCTACTATAGAACTTTGAAGTAAAAAGTACATGCATATTTCAAGCTCATTTTCTCAATTTGCAATTCCACAAGGTTTCTTTTGGTATATCACCAGTTTTTCAAACCGTATGACAACTTTTTTTCAGAACAAATAAGGAGAATAAAACTTGAGTCAAGTTGTAGTACCCAATAGATATCAACAGAGCTGACGTGAAAGTAGTTTGTGATTTTCAGACTTGAATTGTAGTGACTGTAGTGTCACCATAAAATGGACAGTGTAGAATAGAACTCACTCTTTCCCCAAGACGTTCTGTATCAGCTAGATCAAAAGCTAAGTTACAAAGGGGTATTGCTGTTCACTGTACTACCTGTTCTGATTAACATGAAAAATGCAGAGGGTTCTATGTGAATTCTCTTCTACACTGCTCTTTTTCATAACCATTTCTTTAAATGCAGGAGGAAACAGTGTCAGGGAAGTGAGGGTGAGGCATGATATTTGGTTTACCATATTTAATGACTGTTTGAACAAAGGTCCTGCATTCTGGAAGCACAAAGGCAGTGAGCTGCCTTCTAAGAGTTAATAAAAACTTTTGCCAAAATCAGAAGCCCTATGCAGGAGGCACTGTGCAGGCATGTAGTAAGACTCCAACCTCAGAGTACTCATACTCTAAATAGACCAGAAGACATGCTCGAAACAAAGAGCAGCTCAGTGACAAACCAGTTATAAAATCTGGGTTAGTTGGTTCCCAGGGACCTCTCTGCTGCTACTAGCTCTGAGTGAATTGCTCTGGTTTATCGATTTCCATATGAGTCAGTGAGCTGAATAAAGCATGAAGACCAGAAAGTAGCCTAGAAACAGCTCTGTGATAAAATAGCTTTTTGCAAAAAATTGTTTAATTTACTGTTTTATTAAAGCAACCAAGTTACAGACCATCTCTTGGTTCTGCATCTGAACAGAGTGTCATAAAGTAGAACACTTATTTAAAAGAAACAAATGTCAAATTCTTGCCTGCCACAGATCCTGAACACTTAGGGGTTGCCCCTGCTTGGATAAGGCAACAATGACATTCAGCAGAGCTCAGTGATGTACCTCCTTCCATAGGGTTGGACGCATGCCGTTCTGTTGGATGTACATTGTGTTCCATGGACACACTAAATCTGTGTTCTCAGTACTTAACATGTGACTCAGAAGGAAAGTATTGATAGCGGATATGGCAGCAGATTGCACATGGCATTAAAATTTACACATTAGGCTTACTAGGAGATATTGCCACCTATTGTTTTCGGTCTTGATTGCACTACTTTCACAATAAGTAATGAGATTTGCTACATTTTAAGAATGTTAGTGACTATGAGACGAAGATCTGCATTTTTTTTATTGCAGTTAAACAAACATGATTATCAGGGAGTAACGTCTTTATTTTAGTTGCTTCTTTATCAAATATCACTGTAATAAAATTTTTAATGAACCTGTAAAGTCAAGGTTATCTCAAAGTTCATGCTATTTTCCTCCCTGAAGTTCTAGGTAGCTTTACATGCTTTATTTTTCAAATGAAAAGCCTTCCAGTTAGTTAGAAAAATGTATAAAAATGTAAAATTTGTTTCCTTCAAAAATAATTAGACAGCATCATACTAATCTGTTCATTTTGCTCTAAAAGAAAAAAAATACACAATTCATAACCAAAATAAACTCAGAAAAGCCCCTCTCTTTAGTAGGTTTAAGCAATTGGGTTTTTTTGGGGCAGCTTCTTTACTGTAATACATACCTCTGACAAGCTAAACTTGTCATGAGCTTGCATTGATTTTCCTGGACTTTGGTCAGAAAGAAGGTGGGATGTTTGACTAGCCAATCTATTTAGTTTTAAAATTTGTCTACATGAAATGGAAACAATTCAAAAGGAAATTAATTCAAATTTCTTGAAAAATGGCATTTTTTTTAACTTCAGATCAAATGAAACATGCTTGAAACAACTATTTATATCTAATTTTTTTTAATATGAAAATTTAACAATTTTGTTATCAAACAAGGTCACAATTGTTCTTTGCAACTTTTTTTTTCTGTTAAAAAAAAATGTAATTATGTGCCTGCCTTAATGATCTATGTCTTCTGATCTTTGTTGCATGACTAGTTACAAAGTTACTCAATAACATCTGTCTTGAAGTGGCTTGAAGGCTCAAATGCAGATACTGATAGAGCAATATCTGGGTATGAAAATCAAAACGAAAGTCCTGATACAACTTGGAAGCTGTTGGCTGGACAGGAATGTTATCCCAAAGGGAATTTCCTTATCAGCTCTTCAGATCACTGTCCCAGTCTTTATGAGTGGCAATTTGGGCTGTTTGTGCAGTTCCCAAAGAAGGGGATGTGGTATCATGACTTTTTCATCAAGGCATTGAGCACAAACTATCAGCAGAAAACGTGGCAGCTAGTTGCATGTGCCTTTCCAGCAGAGTAGCCTGGTTTGTGTCATCATAAAGCCAAGCTTTGGCACACTGATACTGAGAAGGAGAGTCCCAAGGGTCACAGCAGAACATAGGCTTTGTGAAATGACACAGTGGGAAGAGATTAAAAAAACAAAACAAAACAAAAGTCCTAACAAACAACACAAAACTTTATGCAGAGAAAGAAAAAGAAAAGACCAAGCAGCTGGACTCTGTGACCTTGATAGAAACATTGAGTGCAGTTGCAACCATAGCCAAACACGACCACAAATCTAGGACACATGAATTCAGAAATGCACAGTCTTTTGTCAGAGATGACCGGACAAATTAGTTCTGAGCATTAGACACAGACCAAACACTATTTATTATCTCAACATTTAATTTTGTCTTGAGGCCTCTCAAAATCATGTTCAAGCTCATTTCTTCTTATTACTGACATTATAGTGCATAAGGCAACAGATTCACTTTTTTCATCCTGTAATTATGTGGCAATTCTCTTTTAAGGGCAGTTCTTCCTGGGTCCTATTAATTGCATGGCCTATTTCAAGAAGGCTGTTGTATGATTCCAGAATTCCAGATGAATCTGAGAAATTTACATAAAATTAATATGGAGTCAAGTTTTGTAAGCTTTATATAGAAGAAAGTTGGTAAACTAAGAAAATGTACTGGTTTTGGAAAGCAATTAGGAAAGAAATCAAGGTTAAATTAGTGCAGAATCACCAACCAGCTTTCTGTAGATCCACAGAATCAGTGGATGCTTCATCTCCTAGTATCTCCAGGTTATGTATTTCTGGAAAAAAATGCATTAGTTAAACCTAAATATTATATTTAATGTTGGTGGCCTTCTATGATGGGGCTACAGAACTGATGGACAGAACTAGAGCAGTTGGTGCATCTACCTGGGCTTCTGCAAAGTGTTTGACACTGTCCCACACAACATCCTTGTCTCTAAGTTGGAGAGACATAAAGTTGATAGGTGGACCACTCGGTGGATAAAGAACTGGCTGGATGGCAGCACACAGGGAGTCAAATGGCTCAATGTCCAGCAGGAGATCAGTAATGAGCGTTGTCCCTCAGGGATTGGTGTTGGGACAGGTCTTGTTCAACATCTTTGTTGGTGACAGGGACAGTGGGATTGGGTGTGCCCTCAGCAACTTTGCCAATGACACCAAGCAGTGTGCTTTGGTTGATATACTGGAGGGAAGGGATGCCATCCAGAGAGACCTTGACACATTTGTGAGCTGGGCTTATGCCAACCTGATGAAGTTTAACCATGCCAAGTACAAGGCCCTACACCTGGGTTTGAGCAATCCCAGGCACAGCTACAGGTTGGGCAGAGAAGACATTCAGAACAGTCCTGAGGAGAAGGACTTGGGAGAGTTTATGAAAAAATGAACACGAGCCGACAGTGTGCGTTCGCAGCCCAGAAAACCAACCATATCCTGGGCTGCATCAAAAGGAGCATGACCAACAGATTGAAGGTGAACCTGCCCCTCTACGCTGCTCTCGTGAGGTCTTGGAGTATTGCGTGCAGTTCTGGTGTCCTCAATGTAAAAAGGACATGGAACTGTTGGAATAAGTCCAGAAGAGGACCACTAGGGGTCTGGAGCACCTCTCATATGAAGATAGGCTGAGAAAGTTGGGGCTGTTCAGCCTGGAGAAGAGAAGGCTTTGTGGAGACTTCATAGCAGCCTTCCAATATCAGAAGGGGGCCTATAGGAATGTGGGGAAGGGACTCTTCATTAAGGACTGTAGTGATAGGAGAAGGGGTAATGGTTTCAAACTTAAACAGGGGAAGTTTAGATTGGATATGAGGAAGAAATTCTTTACTGTGAGGGTGGTGAGGCACTGGAATGGATTGCCCAGGGAGGTTGTGAATGCTCCTTTGCTGGAGGAGTTCAAGGCCGGGTTGGACATAGTCTTGGGTGGCATGCTTTAGTGTGAGGCGTCTCTGCTCATGGCACAGGGTTTGGAACTAGATGATCTTAAGGTCCTTTCCAACCTGAACTATATTATGATTCTATATATTAATTGAAGTTAGTTGTATAACAAGGTTAGATTATCTAATTTAATGGTTTCTTTGCTCTAAAATGCACCAGAATAGAAATAGCATCCCATAAAAAGAAGAAAGCTTCGCAGGAGTTTTTCTTAATTTTTGTCTTATTCATCTCAGAACACTTTGAAAGCATAACATAATAGTAGTTGAAGTCAGAAGCAATAAACTTGTATAACTTCATACCACTTGGGAATGGCATTCAGCCATTTTCTTACAGCTTTCCATGGTAAATGTTCTATGGTTTTGTTTTTAAAGCTACAAATGGGTGGGAACTTTGGTGATTTTTTTTTTTTTTGGATTAATTTAAATTTATACTTTTGGGTACTTAAATGAAACTTAAACCTCATTAGGTTCATGGTTTTATGTTTGTAGGAACACTCCATGAAATTTTATAATTAACTGGACTCTACAAAGATTAATTTTTGTTTTATTATTTTTTTTCTCAAGGTAATTTCCTTAATATTCTGTGATGCTGGTGATTTGGTTTGTGTCATGCAGACACTCATCAGTTCTGTTGCAGCACATAGTTCTTTTTTTCTTCACTATTTGATAAAATCTGACATGAAAAAAAGTAAATCACTAAATAAATAAATAAAATGAAAGTAAATAAACTTCCTACTAGTTGCTGAATTGTCTCAGAGAAGTCTAAATTTTAGTGAGCTCACACAGTGGTATCAGTGGTAAGTAGATATTAGAATGCAAGAAACACTGTTTTTTCTACTTTCACTAACTCAGTAAAATCAATTTTACTGAACATGAGATTATAGAATCCTAGGATAATGCAGGCTGGAAGGGACCTCAGTAGGTTGTGGCATTTGCACACAGTAGTATCAACTTTCAGGCCAGGTTGTTCAGTACTTTAGCCATCTAGGTCCTGAAAAACACCAAGGACAGAGCCTACACAACCTCTCTGGGCAACCTATTTCTGACCTAACAGGGATTAAAGCAAAGGTGGCTGGTTTTATGTATCTTGACATATTGAGTAAATATAATAAAAAATTCTTTTTAGTGTGGTGAGTTTATTTCAGATTTAAATAAAACACTTGTTTCCATTTCTAACAAGAAAATGATAGATACTTCAAACTCCATGTGAGAAGGTAGTACTAATCCTCTCCTATCCAGTAACACTGGATATGCAGAATATAGCCAAGATATCTAATATTGCCTCAATCCTCTAATTTGTTTCAAGGCATTGGTGGCCATCTCTTGCTGCTTCCAGAAGATTACCTTACTTTTCGCAAGCATGGGCTACAAGGTTAGGAGAAAGGCATGCTGTCTTGAAACTAGAAGTGGGTGGATTTGAAGTGAAGTCACCAGCAAGCAGTTGGGTATCTTTATCATCAAGTAAACTTCACTGGGGCTGAAATCACTCATGATGGATTTAGACTAATATGTGTATTTAAATGACCATAGAGAACAAGAGTATGAAAGTGACTTAATGGCCTAGCAATTAGCCATATATCCAGGAGGTCCTGATTTGTGCTCTGGGACACATTTAATTGTTCTTTTCCAGCCTTGTCCCCAGGAGGAATGGGTCCACAGTATTAAATAGGTTGCTATTTGGCAACTTCTTAGATTGTCTCATAGTATAATTAAAATTTCCAGATCCAGGGAATGGAAATAAAGCATTTTGTAACCATCTCTTTTTCTATTTTTTTTGATAAAAACATGGGAACTTATTCTCCTCTGACACCTTTACTCTTCCATGTATGTGCACTGCAAATGTATGATGGCAATTACAGTTTTCAGTAAATTCATAACAAATTTAACTTTAACTAGAAACTCAGAATTTCTAAAGCCTGAACCATTTCCCACTCTCTTCACAAACACTTGGCAGTGGGCTTATCCTTGGTACAGCCCCTATCAAATCAAATGTCGAATTGTTCAGTCAGCTTCCGCCATCACTTCACTAATGGGCCCAGTTCTTATCATCATCTCACAAACGCCTCTGCACCCTCTTCCAATTCCCTTCATGCTTGGGAAGAAATTCTCATCCGTGTTTTCAGTCAGGCTATTGTTGCTTTTTCTATCATTCTTAAAACCTGTTTCTGGTGAGAAACCAACATTGTAGATAATTAGGTCTACCGAGATTATATGTTATTTAATTGTACCTTGTACATCAGGACCCTAATGATGTTTAGGATTTGCTACACATAGCTGTAATAGAATTAATAAATAGTAACATAATTTATGCAGAGATTGAAAAGGGTAAGATTTCTCTGATAGGAAGGCGAATCCCTGCTTATCACTGGAATTGTGCACCGCATCTTAGCTAAAGGACTATTTAAGAAAAAAATTAATTCTCCAGAAGTTGCTTGTTCAGGAAAGAAAAAGGTGTGAAAGTGGCACAAAACTGAAAAAGGATGCACTATGTCAGGAATACAGTTTAGACTGTAGGCTAAAACATGAATAATAATGTGACCATGAATAACCTGAATTATGTCTTAATAGAGACACTTCACTGACTCAAGTGGACATTGCTCAAAGTCAAACCAATTTCAGACACTTGGATATGTCTACATAGTTTTATTCAGTCAAATTATGTATGTAAAAAGTATTGTGAAATATTGCTCCAATTTGTGGAAAAAGGTAACACTAAAAATTAGGATTTCCTACAGGCCTGACAGTCTGAATTTTTAGATTTATCTGGCATCTGAATTTCATAGCGGCAGGTTCAATTCGGGAAAAGGATATGGAACTGTAGTCAGAAAGCTCATGAGATCCTATTCCATAGTGGATAAATCCAAAAGATATTGACAAGGAGGTTCTTGCAGAATCAAAGCCGTGCCTCTAAAACTAAACTGAAAAATACAACGTATGAAATGTAGAGGAGCAATACAGCACTGGCATATGGCCTCAGTCCTTCGGGAAGCACAAGTTTTACCACAAATGAAATCATTATTTTGTTTTGTTAAAAAAAAACAGAACCCTGATTTCTTAGCCATTAGGTCAGGCTGGTGTGACATTTTTTACCATTGCTTCACAGTCTTTGGAACTAGAAATGCCCTTCCTTCCCCCTCCCTTTTAACACCTTCTCACAAGTCCAGAAGGTGGACCTCAAAGATGAAAACCACCACCACTACCACCAAACAAACAGCTAAGACCTAGGCAGTCTTATGGGAACTATACAGTTGCCACCTTGGCAAGTGAGGAGGACACATTAAAGAAGTTCATCATATGTCTCCTTTTCTTAAGGGCAGGATTTTCTTCTTCATGCATATCCAGTTTTGGGCTGCTTTGAAGGCTATGTCCTTTGCTCCTTTGCATTGTCTGAAACAATGAACATGAATAAAAAAGGCCACTAGGGAAATCTCAAGCATTTCTTGGGCCTTCTTTATCCTCTCTGTTGATTTTATCACCACTAAGCAATTGGAGATTTAGCAAAAGCTGAGGTTTACTGTATGAATGGCTCAAATGACCTCTGGTTGTTGGAAAATGCTTAAGATTTAGCTTTTCTGCATCAGATCAAAGAATAAACATCAGTGGCTATGCAAACTGAAGTCAGTTTAAAGTGAGTTTTAAAATATGACTTCAACATGGTTTTGTTCTTTATTAAATACTTTAAAATATTTATACAAAATGCTTGTATATGGTCTATAGGAAAACTTTTGAACATCTCAGATTGAGACAATCTATGGCACAAACATCCTAATCATAATATAGCAGACTTCTTGAGAATGTTGTTTCCACTAATTCTGTCATTATCTTAATTTGAGTCAGGATTTTACAAATTGGTAAAAGTAGATCATTCTTATTTACCCCATTTTCGAATTTACTCCTGCTGATTTTATGAAAACCCAAAAATGACTTGTTTCTGAGGTGGAGATCATCTTAATTTCAACTAGATGAAAGTTTTGGTTGTTTTCCAAGTGGAGAAAATGCATGTATCTTTCCTTCTAGAGATTTATGGAAACATTGATAGATTTCGATAGAAAGCATAGTATTATGCAATATATTCTCAATAGTGTTTTTACCAAAGAAATCGCCACATAGGATCCCTCCATTGCACAACTAAGATATATTTTGAGCATAAATCTATAAATTCCTATTTCAAGCATTTTTTTTCACAGAAATTTGCTATATTTCTGTAGAAAACTTGATTCCAGTTCTTTTAAATGCTACAGGGCCATTTCATTAGGGAACTATTCCTCTTATGGCGTATAAAGTGTCTTCACTTAAAATGTATTGTAGACAAATAGATTAAAAGTATCTGTGCCTATTTTCCCTCAAAGCCATAAAGAATTTTAGAGATTAAATTAATTTTGCTTTTTTATCAGTTTTCATCCTTTGACATACTACAGACGGGCAATTACTTTTGTAATATAATGGTTATGTTAAAATAAAATAATCCACCAACAGCCTGCTCATGAAACAGTCCCACAGGTTGTTCAAGACGTGGCCCAGAAATGACTGTATAAGAAAGAGCCAAGCAAATGTGCAGCTCATTTTCTAACTGCTGGAAAATTTAATTTCATAACTGGCGTGTGGGTGTTGCAGCTGCCCAGCTTGCCTCAGACTATCCAGATTTAGAGTCAACAGAGGAATAAACCAAGGAACACTACTTCTATTGCACACCACACTGAACCCTCTAGAGGCAACCAAGATGATACTGTTATGCTTAGCTATTAATGATTTAATACATGTTTATTTCAACACTTTGTGTCATCACCCAGTGATTCCAGCACTTGTTCCTGAAAAGACCGTGATAATGGAACTTACCAGAAGATTGATGCTTCATCTGTGCAGAATGCGCACAGCTGAAAAGTAGAGAAGGTTTTTCCGACACCATTTCTGGTAAACATGCACTGCAGAATTGATTGCAGTGAGGATTAGAGCTCAAAAGTTAAGGTCTGCATCCAGATTTTATTGAACTTCAGGTATGTGCGTTTGATCCAGCCTGCTCAAAATACAAGCTCCCCATTAACATAATGTTTCTAATAGCATTTCTCCAAAATTCAGAGCAGCTCAGATGCAGGGATTGATTTCTGTTCCATTTTCATTAAGTTGCAGTTCATAGATCATTGTTTTAAACCTTGGTATACATTTATAATACTATATAAATAATAATAGTGACACAATAAACTGCAGAAAAACATATCATTTATAATGTGATTGTTAGTCAAAGACAAAATATAAAATCTGGGTTTAAACTACAGTATTCTGATCCAAACAGAGATTCTTCACCTATTCAGTTGTTTTCATTGTCCACAAGCACAAAATAAATGTATAAATTAGCTATTGTCTTACTGTTTCATCCAACAACGTGCAAAAAAAGCAAGAAAAAATAAAAAGAGAAGAAAAATAGTCTAGAAGTTGTAGCAATTGCAAGTCAGCATGAGTTATTTATAATTTCTATCTGTGGCCAAACACTCTAACAACAGTAGTCACAGTCTATAAGATATGGATATGGATGTTTTCCATATAAAAAAGAGTAAGATATTTGCAATTTTCTTATAAGATTATATATCAGTTATAAAATATGCAAGAAAGGGATCAGCATTTTGATATAGTGTCATTGCAAGTACATTTGTTTGATCCTTTATCAGTCACTTGTTTAATTATTTAATAACTGCAATTTTTAAAATTTTTATCAGTAAATTACTGATAACTGTTTTGATATCTCATGGCAACTTGAATTGTATCAAGCTCCACTTCCACTTGATTTTACTCAATTTTAGTAAATAGTTCTTTACCTGTCTGGTGAGGTTTCAATTCTGGCACCCCATAGAAGGTTGGTTTCTATTCCTTTCCAAATTTATTAAGGTACTGCTGCTGTTACATGGTGTTTGCATGAGTTTGTTTAGCTGGTGGCGCTGATCCCAAGTAATATGCCTGCATTCAGGTGGGAAGGCAGTTTCCTTTGCAAAATCAGCTACTTTTGTTGAGGATCTCTTCCAAAAGATCCACAACTGAATTATCTGCCTTGTTACTCTTAAACATGGTGCTTTCCTGCTAAAACTAACTCTTACTGATAGGACTGGACTAGCAGAGATGGATGGAGGTACGATTTGCAAAGGTGAGCAATGAGTTTTTGTTCTATTTTCTTTAAGAAATCAGACACCTTTGAAGATAGATAGTTAAATACTCACTATGTGATAAAAGGAGTCACTCAAAATCGGTCACTTTTGTATATTTTTGCCATAGTATCAAACACAGAAAACAATTTCTGAATTTTCTGAATAAGCTTCACAGAATTTTTTGATAAATGGCTTTCTGCACACTGAGAACAGTTGCAATATATTAAATATCTAACAATATAAAGTTATTACTTTTCATTGTATTTTATTAGCACATTCTGGATGTTATTAAGTTACATATGACATACTATGCTATATTAATATTTCATATATATATGATCTAATATGCATAACACCCCAGGTTTGAAAAATGAACTACTCAGAAGAAAGACATAATTTCACATTATTTCCTCCTGGTGGTCATATTTTCATTACTGGGGACAATACTGCTAACTAAAAACTCCAGGCATTCTGAACCAAACACTTTTCCCGTTATTCAGTTTATTCTCAAGAAATGTCCCCTGAAATGTTGAAAGGATGTTACTATTTGATTCTATAATCTATACAATTCTTTAGCTGAACATCTTGGCACCCATATCAACTTTTTTTAGATGTAAATCAAATTCTTTCATTCTTGTCCTTTTCTACACCCTCTGTCCTTGGGCTTCTAACTGTTACAGTTGATGCTGTTGAAGAACTGAAGTTATCTTTTCCTAACTAGCAGTCTTAGCTGTTCTTCCTTTGGATGTGCACCCAAACATAATTCCCTGCACTCCCTTCTCTACTGCTTGAACTTCTAGTCATTTTGTATTTTTTTCTGAGTAGTCTTTTTCTCTCAAGAGACTCTTAAACTATTCATTAGGATCTCTAATATAGCTCTCAGGATCATTGAAGTCATCTATACCAGAAGCAGAGCTGTCAATAAATTCAGATAAATGTACATGAAACTTTTTTATTATATTTTCATTTCCATCCTTCACATTCACACCTTAACACTCAGAGAATTCTTGGGCAGAGATCCTGATGTACTTAAATGAGTATGTGTTTTAATTAGTTTTCTGTTTATTTTTATTCTTGCACTATTTCTTTATTTTTTCCATTATTTTAGTGTTTTACAATGCATCATGCTCCAGACCATACATATCAGCAGATAAATGTTTTTATATTATTCACTTCTAAGTCTGATGTTACATGAGGAAGCAGGTATGAAGTCCTCTGGTACGGCAGGGAGGCATAGAACACAAAAGGAAGATATTCAGTTTAGTGCAAGCAGCACTATTCTGAAATAGCCCTTACAGACAATAAACCCAATGGCCTATTTCTAATTCACTTTCAGAATTTTTGTTCCATTGTATAGCCTTGTGCTTCTATTATATCTCAACTTATGCTGATGGATTGCAGAAGACATTTGGCCTTTAAAACTGTTCCCATTTTTATGAATTGAAACCATATTTCTATACTGTTTAATTTCATAGAATAATTAAATCACTTAGATTGTAAAGGACCACCTGAGGTTTCTAATTCAATGTCCTGCTCACAGTAGGGTTAGATGTGAGATTAGGCTTCTCAAGATTTTTCCCAGTTGTATCTAGAAAGCCCACAAGAATGAAGCCTACACAACCTCTCTGGGCAGATTGCTCCAATTCTGGACTATCCTGATGGCAAAAAAGGTTTTCCTTTATAACCTGTCAAAACCTTCCATGTTTCAGTTTATGACCATTGCTTTTCATCCTCCCTCTCACTACACACTTTAGTGCGATGATTTATCTTCCTGAAGTTATGGGCGAGCTGCTGTTAGGTTCCCCCAAAATCATTTCTTCTCAAAGAGGTGCAGGTCCAGCTCCCTCTACTTCTCCTCCTAAGGCACATACTTTAGCCCTGAAAATCTTGGTGGTTCTCCACTGTACTCTTTCAAGGTTATTGATGTCTTTAAAATGGGAGGCATGGATTCAGTACTCCAGATATGGTCTAATGAGCACCAAATAAGAATAATCACTTCCCTCAACCTCTTGGCTATGCTTCTGTATGCGCCTATCCTTCATCTGCCAGGGTACAATATGCACTCCTGGAAAGCAAGTTCTACTAAACTTTATGGATTTATATCCCACTGAGTCATATGCACTAAATAGCTCTATAGAGGGGCTTAGCTCTTCTCATTCATTATATAGGGAGCTTAAATTGCTTAAAACTCTGTCTCAGTTGAGCTCATGTGAGTTAGTCCTAAAGGTTTGATAAAATATGCATACGGTGAAAACTTCTGAGATATGATATATGAATTTTTAACAACCAGCTTTAAAAATATTATATACTGAAAAATGATCAGTAAAGCAACAAAACAATATTCTACTTAGACATAAATTTGAATAAAAATAATTCCAGAACAAAATTTCAAGGAAGAGGAAAATCTCAGTCCAAGTTGAAAGAATGTGAAAAGGACATATTAGGTAAAGGATTCCTTGTAGTTAAAACTGAATTTGTAATAATATTCCTAAATAAATTCTTTAATAAACCAAACAAGCAAGCAAACAAACAAACTATAAAATGATAGTCTGGTGAAAGACAAGTTGGAAACAAAAAGAAGACAAAACATCCTCTGGAAAGGAAGGGTAGTCAGGATGTGAAACAAGCTAAGATATTGGAACAACTAAGGTTAGCTTTGAATTTGCTCTGTGATGATTTTTTTTTTTTTATTTCTATGCTGTTGAAGATGTCTCAGAGTATGCCACGATTAACTTTCTTCTTTGGCCACTCCCCCCCTTCTCAACCCCCTTCCAGCCTTGTTTCTGTCACAAAGTTGTCTAGGATGCAAAAATATTTTCAGACAATTTAGAAAACACAAAGTATAAAACTTTAAGAAAAGTCACTGATTCAGACAAAATAGACATTTCAGACAAGCCCGTTTTGATGTCCGTAGTCCAAGAAAACATTGGGGAATCTTACGCTTCAGCTTGTATACCCTGCTAATGTGACAGAACCATGGTGTTCCAATAGAAGGGTAAAAGATCCTCCTAGTAAGCCATATGTTGTGTTCCTCTTGGAAAAGCAGAAAAATTAAGGCAATTCACAATTTTAGGAAAACTCTTGCTTACTACTTGTTCATTCTTCAGAATTCTAAGCAATTGTTTGGTATTCTTCCTCTGTGGCCTTCTCCTCAGGTTCAAACAGAAGCCTACTGATGTCAAGAACATTCCTATTGATTTTGATGGGTTGAGAAAAAAACTTTACCTAACAATGTTAGCGGCCTAGTGTTTTAGAGAAAATATTTATTAGTCTACTGTCAAAAAGAATATGCCAGGTACCTTTTTATCAGAAGTATGAGTTGGGAGAATTTTTTTGCTTTGGAGCAGAAAGTTTTTCAAGGTGGAATACTCCCTCTTTTTGTAGTTAGACTCTTGTTTTTGCCACAACAGCCTAACTTGCCTACCAATTACTAAAACATATTTGATGGCTGTGGTTTGTTATTTTCATAAATGTTTTGAAGAAATGTGATGTTACGTAGCAGTGATATGCTGTCCAATTCAAGCCAGTTGTGAAGAAAGAAACTCCGTATGGATTTTCTCCTTTAGCAACTACTACAAAGGAAGTTTCTGTGAAATTCGCTGTCCTGTTTGAAGTTTCAGAACTGTAGTGATGGTAGCTAGCTGCAGAGATGCTTTCTTAAGAAAAATAACACAGTATATGAGACTGAACAGAGAAGGAGGAGCTGTGTGTTCAGATCTCATGTCTGTATTTGGTTGGCTGGTTTCAATTAGCACGTTAAAATTTGTAATGCCTTTACATCTTTATTTTTAAATGGGAACAATTATGAGTTTTTTATATCTATGAAGATCTCTGAAGATCTGCTAATGAGAGAATGTCTTATCAGTGCAAGGTATTATTGCAATAAAGCTGATTAATGGAACTCTGCCTGCTGTGGAGGAGGAAGAGGGTGAAAATAGAAACCATACTTTTGTCAGATTCAAGGAGGTAGTGAAGAATGAGGACAAAATGCTACACTGCTTTGTAGAAAATTAAGGATCACAACTACATCTATCACCATAAATGGCTTGCTTGAATTGCTTGCATTCTCTGTCTGAGCTGCAATATTTCATTCAGCTAACCATTCGTTAAACACACATCCTGAAAGCAAATAACTTTAATGTAAACAATTTGTGAAGCATTGTTCCATCTGTTGAAAATGTGCAGTAGTAGTTTCAACCCTTGTCTAAACCAGGCAAGCTACTTTCAGGCAAGTTTGGGAGGTAAATGAACTGTCTGGCTGCTTTTCTTGGCAGCATCTCTTATTAGTGGGAGGTGGCAGTAAAGAGAACATGAGGAAGACTGAAAGTGTTTACTTAAAACTTTAGCCAAATGGCTAGGGAGAGTTAAGATAAATCATAACTGTCAATGATGACAACTTTAGACTGCTACTAGTTCACTCCTGTTTATGCTGTTTTATAAGTTGCACTTAAAAACGTTTTGGAGCAAACTGAATTTTTATTGACAGATGCCATAAGTTGTTTAGATGTAAATATTTGGGACTTGATTCTAATAGTGACATAGAAGATTTGCAGGAAGAAGTCTGTAAAGCTTCACACAACACTTGAGAGATAATATTTTTTAAGAGTGTCTCCAAAGTATGCATCTGTGACTCATATTTCCCCAAAGAATAAGGTCCATAGATCAATGTAGGCTTATTGCACTTTCTCACACACAAAAAAGCCAAAATAAAATGTTACAGCAATTGGCCATATGGGATTATTGAACTGCATAAGGCTTTTTCCTTTTTTCCTCACTCTTTTCCCTCTTTTTTTTTTTTTTTTCTTTTTTTCTTTCTTTTTTTTTTTTGATGATGAAGGCTCAGATGGTAACATTTAAAGAGCAGTTAAGATGTCAGAGTAAACTAGCAAAAGGCCAGAAGTTCAGCCAGTAACCTCAAGAGTTTTTCTTCAACGACTGAGTCATGCTGACCAATGCCATGAAATACAGTATTATGTGAAAGGGTGAATTGATCAGGGATTTAGATCAATTTATAGTTTACTTTTAACTCTGTCAGCTGCTGCTTCTTTTAATACACTTAAAATAAACAACACATCTAGATGTTCTTTTGTTTATATAGTTCCATAAGATTTGCTTTGTAGACTGCAATATTGGTTCCAGGAGGAAAAATAGCCCAAGAATTAGAACAGTCTAATCCTGGGTTCGTATCCCTTCTCTGTTTAGAATTGGAAGTATAACTAAAAGACCTTTTGTCTCCCAAATATCTTCAGTATTGACGTCATGCTCAACAACAGGGAAGGGCTGGTTGGAAAGGTGACGCTCCAAGGCAGCCTTGGTTGCAGCGGTCATGAGATGATTCAATTTGAGATCCTCAGGACAGTGAGAAGAGCATGCAGCAAGCTTACTGCCCTGGACTTCAACAGAGCATACTTTGGCCTCTTCAGGAACTTGCTTAGTAGTGTTCCATGGGATATTGCCCTAGAGGACAGGGGAACCAAGACTGTTGGTTGATATTCAAGGATCATCTACTACGAGCTCAGGAGTGATGCATCCTAACTAGAGAGAAATGCTGCAGGAGGGCCACGAAACCTCCTTGAATGGATAAGGAGCTGCTGAGGAAAATTCAGATGAAAAAAGAGGTATATAAAAGGTGGAAGCAAGGACAGGCAGCCTGAGAACAGCACAGGGATGTTGTCCGGGAAGCTAGGGACCAGGTTAATAAAGCTAGGACCCACTTAGAATTAAACTTGGCTAGGGATGTTAAAGATAACGGGAAGGGATTCTATAGCTCCATTGCAAATAAAAGACGGACTATGGAAAATCTAGGCCTCCTCCAGAAGCTATCAGAACTGGCTACCCTGGATTTGAGAAGTCTGATGTTCTTAATGACTTCTTTGCCTCGGTCTTTACTGGCAAACGCTCTGACCACACCACCCAAGTCTTGGAAGGCAGACGCAGGGACTGTGGGAATGAAGACGCTAGGCCCACTGTAAGAGAGGATCTGGTTTGAGACCATCTTAAGATCCTGAACATACATAAGTCCATGGGACCAAATGAAATCCATCCATGGGTCCTGAAGGAGATGGCCAATGTCATTGCTAAGCCACTGCCCATCATATTTGAAAAACCTTGGCAGTCAGGTGAAGAAACTGGAACCAGATGATCTTAAGGTCCTTTCCAACCCTAACTGTTCTATGATTCCATGATTTTATGATTCAAATCATTTTTAGAACACACGGAGTTTAGCACAGCTGTACTTCCTCATGGATTGTTCCTGTACTCCTACTTGGATGGACAAAACCAAACCTTTGCACTGGAGTTTAGTACCTTGGACAAGAAGCATGTAAACATAAATAGATTGTTTTTCAATTTTGCTCCTACATATGAAACCTTTGTTGAAGAGCATACTCTGTTGCTTGACATTGAATTGCTCTAAATTCAAAGCAGGTTCTTAGGTTAATGCAATCAGCTCCTTTCTGATTGTGGAAAGACCTGAAATGCCTTGCCCTGTGCCATCAGCTTTTCTTAGCATTTGCAATCTGGTTTTAGTGTTTTCCAACTTTTCAGTCCTGACGAGGCAGAATAGTATGGCCAATATTAACTATCATGTTTAATATTTTACAGATTTTACAAAGAAGCTATTGACTTTAAAATCTTGCTTGAGAAGCTTGAGCAAATTGAAATGCCATGCCTTCCTTTCACATCATAATCTTCCCTCTAAGATAAGACATAGGGTTGTGAAAGAATTGGATTTGTTTCCTACTAGGCTACTGGCTGCTCAGGGGAGGACGTGCTTTTAACGTCTTCTCTTAAAACTTTCACTTTCTGAAAAAGTTCAAAAATTCACTGATGCAGAGACGGAGAAGGAACATGCCTGTAAAGACCTGACTGCCTAACCTCTACAGGAGATACACAGTCAAGATTTTCTGAGCTTCCAACTAATTTATGATTCTATAATTCTATGATTCTACCCTTGCCTAAAAGCCTGGTTTTATATTTTTTTCATGGCTGCTCAAGCTAGATACACAGGCACCCACTAGCTCTTGAACCTCACCAGTCTGATCATTAGACTAGACAATAACCTTAAATTCTTAAGGTTAAGTTCTTAACCTCCTTCACTGCAAATTTTCTAATTCCCAATAGAATGGAAGAACCTTAACCAAGGCTTTCCTGGAGATTGCTCTTCATTCCAAAGCAGAACTAGGTACATATCTGAAGATCAGGTGTCATCAAATGGGTCATGTCTACTCTGCTTAGAACTAGGTCTACTTACAGCTGAGTTTCTTGGAAAGAACAAGATCATAGAGTCATAGAACCATAGAATCAGAATAATTAGGGTTCGAAAGGACCTTAAGATCATCTACTTCCAACCCCCCTGCTATGGGCAGGGACACCTCACACTAAACCATGACACCCAAGGCTAGGTCCAACCCAGCCTTTAACACCGCCAAAGATGGAGAATTCACAACTTCTTTGAGCAACCAATTCCAGTGCTTCACCACCCTTACAGTAAAGAATTTCTTCCTTATATGTAATCTAAACTTCCCCTGTTTAAGTTTGAACCCGTTACCGCTTGTCCTCTCACTACAGTCCCTTACGAAGAGTCCTTCTCCAGCATTTCAATAGGCCCCCTTCAGATACTGGAAGGCTGCTATGAGGTCTCCATGCAGCCTCAATTTACTCAAGGATTTCTCTGAAAAGTTTCATGCTTCTACTTCAGGACATTATATTCTTCGGGAGATTAGATCTCTCCAAATTAAATTAATAAGTCTAAATTTAAGGAAACAATCTACTGAAACAGAGACATTAAGCACAGTTCTAGATATTTTTGAATCTTATGTGGGTAACAAACAGTTACAGTCTGGGATTTAAAAGATTCATGGCCCTCTAAAGTGGCAATCAAAATCCTGTAAGTTGGGCTACAGGTTTTGAATGGATATCTCAAGGAATCTACAACTTCAAGCAACTGATTCACTCCATGGTTATACTTACAAAAAGGGTAGAATTTAATTTCCCTCAGACAGCTAAACTTTGGAGAGCTGCAATGTAGATGTCTATACATGAGCTCCACATTTAGTCAGAAGAGATCCACACATAGAGTCACTTTCCTAAATAAAGGAATACAATGGCATTTGTTTTCTTGGACTACAGCTTCTATTCCAGATAAAGTGGTTCATCCAGAGTTTCTCCCTCATATCTACCAGTCTCATGTGGGTATTTCAGGTACACTCAAGCAGTCAAGATTCTTGAACATATTAATTGAGCAGATGTCTCACAGTTGATAAATGCAATAGAATCTGGAGAACTGTCACATTGCTACTAATGAGCTACATTGTTTCTTACATGCTTCATTAACTGCATTGATAATGGATCTATATAATTTGCCTAAACAGGAGTGTCTGCACACCCAGGTCGGAGAAACCTTCACCATAGGATCCATGGGAATTCTGAGAGACAACTAATGGAGAGAAAAGAGGGCTTGATGAGCAAATGAATATGAGCCGGCAGTGTGCTCTTGCAGCCCAGAAAGCCAACTGTATCCTGGGCTGCATCAAAAGGAGTATGACCAGCAGAATGAAGGAGATGATCCTGCCCCTCTACTCTGCTCTCATGAGACTTCGCTGGGAGTAGCGTGTGTAGTTCTGGTGTCCTCAACATAAAAAGGGCATGGAACTGTCGGAACAAGCCCAGAGGAGGGCCATGAGGATGAT
>JASSUY010012363.1:0-119478 GCA_032466535.1 Forpus xanthops
CCTGGAAGGCATGCTGAGGCACATGAAAAACAACAAGGTGCTTGGAGACAGTCAGCATGGCTTCACTAAGGGGAAATCCTGCCTGACCAATCTAGTGGCCTTCTCTGATGGGGCTACGGAACCGATGGACAGGGGCAGAGCAGTTGATGTCATCTACCTGGACTTGTGCAAAGCATTCGACACTGTCTCACATGACATCCTTGTGTCTAAGTTGGAGAGGCATCAGTGTGATAGATGGACCACTCACTGGATAAACAACTGGCAGGATGGTCGCATGCAAAGAGTTGTGTTCAATGGCTATATGTCCAGCTGAAGACCAGTAACAAGTGGGGTCGGTGTTGGGACCGATCTTGTTTAACATCTCTGTCAGTGACATGGACAGTGGGATTGAGTGTGCCCTCTGCAAGTTTGCTGATGGCACCAAACTCTGTGGCTTGGTTGATACGTTGGAGGGAAGGAATGCCATCCAGAGGGGCCTTGACATTCTTCTGAGGTTGGCTGATGCCAACCTGATGAAGTTTAACCATGCTAAGTGGAAGGTCCTCCACCTGGGTCAGAGCAGTCCCAGGAGTAGCTACAGATTGGGCAGACATGAGATTCAGAGCAGCCCTGAGGAGAAGGACTTAGGGATGTTGGTTGATGAGAAAATGAACATAAGCCGGCAGTATGCTCTTGCTGCCCAGAAACCCAATTGTATCCTGAGCTGCATCAAAAGAAGCGTTATCAGCAGGTTGAGGGAGGTGATCCTGCCTCTCTACTCTGCTCTCATGAGATATCATTTGGAGTACTGTATGCAGTTCTGATGCCCTCTACCTCAGGACATAAAGACCTCATAGCAGCCTTCCAGTATCTGAAGGGGGCCTATAGGGGTGCTGAGGAGGGACTCTTCATTAGGGACTATAGTGAAAGAAGAAGGGGTAAAGGGTTTGAACTTAAACAGGGAAAGTTTAGATTGGATATAAGAAAGTAGTTCTTTACTGTAAGGATGGTGAGGTGCTGGAGTAGATTACCCAGGGAATTTGTGAATGTTCCATCATTGTCAGTGTTAAGGCCAGGTGGACAAAGCCTTGGATGGCATGGTTTAGTGTGAGATGTCCCTGCTTATGGCAGGGGGGTTGGAACTAGATGATCTTAAGGTCCTTTCCAACCTTAACTATTCTATGAGTCTATTAATAGGTGCTCTGTATCATCTCCCCAAAATTTCTTCTTCAGAATAGCTACAAGAAATGGTACATTTTTTCCACATTGTAATAATTCTTAATATATTGCATTGATGTTCGTGGTATGGTGGTTTGATTTTGTATTTGACTTCATCCTGCAAAAATCACTAAGTGGTAAGTAATGCTCTTGTATTAACAAAATTATTCGCTTTCCAATATTATTCTAGCTAACTTTTTGTTTATGGTTTTGCTGGTTTTTTTTTCCACAAATGCAAGAGTGAAAGATTTCCTCTGATGCTTTATTTCAAGGCAGTAGTACAGAGGTTGTTTACGTAATACCATGTAAGGTTTGGTAGCTAAAGGTATTATAGCTTCTTGTCAACATAGAATGTAACTTAGTTCTAATCCATTTTCTGTTTAGTGTTTGATGACTTGGTGATATAATATCCAAAGAAGTGGCTAAGTCCTTGTTTTTCTTCTTCAGTAATTTCATGTGCATTTTACTAAGAAATTGGTACTCTTTGTTAAATAAATTTATATTGCCACTCTTCATATTTTGCAGGTGAACAAATGGAAGACTGCTTGAACTCAAGTTTTGATTGTCTTTGGGGAACTGATAAATTAAAGAGACAGAAAACAGATATAGTAAAACCCGCCTGTGTTAGTTGGACTGGTACTCCTATAGCCATGAGTGCATCAATGAATTCTCCCTCACAGTGCTGTGAGCAGACTTGCTTAACACCAGAACGATGTAGCGGAAGTAGCTTAAGAAAAAAACAGCTTTTTCAGTGCACTTTGGAACATAAATGGCCTTTAGAAGATATGAAAAAGTTCCCAAATAAAAGTCAGGATGAAAATAGCAAGACTACTTCAGTTGCAAATGAAAGTTCTTTTCTCAAAATCAAGGACTTGGGTCCTCTTTCTCCTTCCAAAACAATGGCCAAGTTAAGTAATGTTGCTGCAATGGCTGACAGTCTCTCTAATGCACCTATGAGCAGCAGAAATTTAAGTAAGTGTTCACTGGATAGAAGGTTCCCTGTTTACAGAAACAATTGCATCCTTAAAGACAAGAAGAGGAAAAAATTAGAAATACTACCTAGTTTGAAACTCGCCACCTCAGAACTGAGTGCATCAGGGTCTAAAGACTTCTGGCAAGCAGGTGCTACAGGTAACAACTCTTTTGGCTCTGAAGAGTCTTCTTATGAAGAGGATTCTTATGATGACTTCTTTTCATCATTTAACTTGAAAAATGAAGTACAGATACAGGTAGCAAAGGAGTCACAGAATCCTCCTGAAGTTTGTTGCAAGGAGTCTTTTGCAAGCATGGACTCACTTGATGTGACTTTCTGTAAGCCACATAGTACTTCCAAGGGAACTGGGAAAAAGTCTATTTCAGCAAATGATCTTTCAGTAAAAAAAAAATTAAAACCACCTGAGCATCCTCGAAGTGTGTCATTAAATTATATTTCAGATGGTGTAAAAGTTGACACTGCAGAAGCTCTAGATTCTGATGATGCGAATAGGCTGCCTCAGCATGCTCATGAAAAATCCTACAGAACAAATGTGAATTACAGTATTTACACTAATGGTAAGTCACTACATAGAGCTAGAAAATGAAAAGATATCTTACTGCATTAGATACACTCATGCAACTAAATTGCAAACTGAACTGTCATTCCCTAGGGAAGACTATTTCAGAATTACACCTGAAAAAGAAAATGCTGCAGTACTGACTTTATTTTTCAGTAAAACAAATGAGTGCATAGAATCCAAAAGAACACCCATTTGTTCTTCCATGCATTACAAACACAGAGAAGTCACCAACAGATAAGGAAAGTGTGCTCACAAAATATAATGGAAGTAATATGAGCCGCCTTTTCTCCTAATGCTTGCTATTCTGTAAGCTTTCTGCTGCTATTCAAAAATCTGTTTAAGAAAACAAAGCTTTTCTGTTTTAAATGTTATGGTGTTCTTGTAAATTTTTATAAATAACATCATATGGTCCCTTGTTCAAATAATTTTTATTTCACATGTTAAAGTTGCTGCTTAATTGCAGTTAAAATATCTAGTGGAAAAAAGTGGAATCAGGAATTTCTAGCTTGTGCTATGATGAAGATAGGATAAGACATCTGAAAGCATAAACAAGAGTTGTAATTGAAGTGTCTTTTTCAATCATGGCTTATTTTTATGGCACTGATCTTAGCTTATAATAAAAATTTTGATAGTATTTTTTATATTTCAGCATTTCCAACTTGGTTTAGACTAAGGTAATTCAATGTAAATGTATACTGGAATATTTAATCTTGGTAACTTCATTTGGAAAATTCTTTTAACTTGCATTGGAGTAATCATTTTCACATCCTGATATTTTGAGCTCTGTTAAGCTTTTCATAGGGATAAATATTTGTAATTATAATTGCATATTTTAGTTGTTTTCAACAGAAAATTCTGCAGCAATGCATCAATTAATTATATAAAATTAATAGTTGCACTCAACAAACTTGGTATGAGATTTAGAGTATCCTCCAGTGGCAATGTTGAACAGTGACCTTGCCTGTATCTGTGGGTAATAAGTGAGCTGCAATTTTGGGTTCACTACACCTGTACTTTAATGCCTGGAGTGCATCGTTATAACATGGGTTTTTTTCTTAAAAAAGAAAAGTTGATACAGGTATATGTTACACAAGCATAAATATACACACATAAATACATGACCCCACTGTATGTTTTGGGTTTTTTTTTCATGTGGCAGTGTACTAGGACAATGATGCTGAAATTACGTATTTCTTAATGTCAAACACAGTCTGGTTTGATTCAGCAATCATAAAAACAAATGGGGAAAGAGAAAATATTCTCTACTTTTAAACTTTTTAGTGCATAACTTTTAAATTCTCGTGATTAAATGATCAGTGTTCTAGCATGTTATGCTTTTAATTTTTTGCGGGACAACTTGTTTAAGATAACAGATTTTGTAGGAGAAGGAAAAGGAACCGTATTCAGCAAACAATTTACCCAATATTTATAATTTTTGTCCTTTTTTCTTAGGAACTTCTGTAAGTGTCAGTTTGTTTTTCTTATGATTTTAATAGTAGTTGTAATGTATCTGCGAAGGCAATTTTCCCAGGTATAATGTATTTAATTTTGTGTGTCTGCTGTATAGTCAAATAGCACCTCAAATATGATTCAACTCAGATCTGACAGCTCAAATGAGCTCACTTAAAATGGAAGGAACCACTAGTGAAAGATGAGTTGTATTTTCCCCATTGCAAGCTGTGTGGAAGAAAATTGAATTCTTGTTTTAAACTTACTACTCTGACACTGTATAATGAAATAATTGATTTTTATTAAATGCTGTGATTTAAAAACTGGTAAAGACAGTATATTTTTAAAAGCTGAATAAATCTTTTCACTGATATATAGTTAGGAGCAATCAAATATCTGTATTAGCATTCTATCTGTATATGTTTTAAAGATCAAACGTTTTTCTTGCCTTTTTTTTTTTTTTTGTGATATTAGATCAGTGTCTTTAATTACAAGAATTAAGATTTGATAGGCTTTATTTCTACAGACTACCTAGAACACTTGATTTTACAGAAGTGTAACATATACAGGCTTTATGTTCCCCTGTAGCGTACGCTCAAGGCTGCCCAATTGTTCCAATGAACAGCACAGGTATAAACATGGCTATTTTATATTTCTTCAAGTCATAAATCAAGTTGAGAATCATCACAGATATAAGAGCTGAAATTAATTCTGCTTTATCAGAATATTAAAATATGCTTTCCTATTCAAAATCACTTTTTCTTTCTCAGTTTTGTTTCTGGAGATGAAATAAATTTTCTGTTCTTCTGATTAAACCAGTCATACCTGATAAATTTCAGAGCTCTGTAATCAATATGTTGTGTGTAGTTGGGGTTTGTGTGTCAGTTATAGAATCAATGCCTAAATTTTTAGTAGTTATGAAGTAAGGAAAACTGGCTTTTCTCTATTATGAATATAAGTTTATGGAAATGCAAAGTCTTTTGTGAAAGTTAATTCTCTGTTGCTGGAAGAGTCTAAGAACGTCTTTGTTATTCATGTAAATTGCTTTACTTTGTCACTTTAATCACATAGAATGCTAATACTTGCTCAGATTTGATGAATTCATTTGGCCTTTCGTCTGAAAGCTGCAACAATAAATAATATTGGGCAGGGAATGCAGGAGTATTCTCTTAAGGTTTTATCATCCAAAAATAATTTAGAAATTTGAACTTGGGCTTAGTATTGTTTCCAATCTTAAAAATAAACTTAGGGCTTAGCTGAGTGAATCCGAGGTATTTGCAGTGTTTGGGAGAAAAATGTTATGTTAGTTAGCCAAAAAACATAACCAAACATGCATTAGGTGTTAGATAATTAATGTAGTTCAGTGTTAAGATGGGGAATCTGGAATATCAGTCTATTTACTGCGAAAATTATGACATTTAATTGAAGTTCAATTTAGGTGAATGAGTTTTAACTCAAGTTTTAAGTGCTAGGTGCTTAATGCTGCAAAAAAATTTTTCGTATGTTTATGTCTTTAAAAGCGTACATGTGAAAGCTTCCTTAGATTTGATGTGCCTTTGCATGTTTTTTCCTTTAGTTTTGGAAGGAGACCAGCTCACTAAAAACACTGTATTATGTCCTGTATTGATATTTTATTATAGAATCATAGAGTAGTTAGGGTTGGAAAGAATCTTAGGTTCATCTACTTCCAACCCCCGTGCCATGGACAGGGACACCTCAATATTATGTCCTTTTAAGAAATACATGAGAGATTATTAGAACAAAAAAGGACAAATATTTTTTAATAGAGGAACAGTTTGAGGATTGTTCTGATGTAGTTAAATTTACAAAGCTTGATGCCACTTGTCCTAAAGCACATAAGCCAGATAAATTGTTCTAAACCATTAATAGGTTCTCTTTGAAGACCTGGTGGGCACACATGCTTTCAGATGACTTCAAGAATTTTTGTTCTGAATAGCAAAAAAACTTGGTATTTGCCCATGCGGGAATAATAAATACAGTAACAAGTCATTAAATATTCTATCCATTAATATTGGAATCATAGAATCAGCTAGGTTGGAAAAGACCTTTAAGATCATCAAGTCAAACCATTTCCCCAGGACTGCCATGGCCACCACTAAACCATGTCACTGAAGGCCTCATCTACATGATTTCTGAACGCTTCCTTGAGAAATCTGTTCCAATGCCTGATCATCCTCTCTGGGAAGGAATTTTTACTAGTACCCAAACTAAACCTCCCCTGGCACAGCTTGAGGCCATTACTTCTTGTCCTATTGCTTGTTATTTGGGAAAAGAGACTGACCCCACCTCACTCCAGTCTCCTTTCAAGTAGTTGTAGAGAGTGATATGGTCCCTCCTGAATCTTCTCTTCTCCAGACTAAACAACCCCAGTTCCTTCAGCTGTTCCTCATCAGACTTGTTCTCCACAGACCCTTTACCAGCTTTGTTGCCCTTCTCTGGACCTGCTCCAGCACTTCAATGTCTTTCTTGTACGGAGGGTTGCATAGCTGAACACAGGATTTGAGGTGTGACTTCACCAGTGCTGAGTGCAGGTAGATGATCACTGCCCTGGCCCTGCTGCCTATGCAATTTCTGTTGTAGGTCAGGCTGCTCTTGGCCTTTTTGGCTGCCTGAGCACAAGCTGGCTCATGTTCAGCAGCTGCCAGTTATTAGTAACTGAAAGGTTACTTATGATGACAAATTCAGATTTGCTTTCTTTATAGTTGGGATAAATAACTGTGGATAATTAAAAAATAGATAATATAGAGTTTCATTTCAGTGACACTTCATTATCTTCTCAAAGTAGAACACTATGATTAGATAAGAATGATTTTGATTTGAACAAAACTAGCTCACTGTTCTAATCATGCTCACTAACTAATCATTATTTTGGTTTTTGACTTGAAATATTAAATGGAATTTTGAAGGTAATCTGTTTCATATCTCACTGGTGATAAATGATTATGTATGAATAGAAGCTTAAATTGCAAATTAAAGTCATTCTGATAGCCATATGGAGTATTATAACATATTAGGGCTGTTGATTTTGATACCTGTAATTGAGCGATGTTTTAGCAGAGGATTTACGGAATATAATGGACTGTAGCGGCAAGAGTTACTTGTGAATTTGTACTAAATTTACGAGTAACTAACAGTGGATAGAATTGCTTCAGTAAGTTTTGTCAACTTTATCTGAAATACCGTAATAAAAGCTACTAAAGATGAAAATTCCTTACTTGCAACCGAGAAACTGCTTTAAAAAGAAACAATCACGGAAAAACATGTAATACACAGTGGAGCTTGAGACCTACAGGATGGAAACGCTGGCAAGTGCTTGAGAAGTCCTCATAGTCAGGAGGGAAATAGTAGGAACTGGATTGTGAAGAATAAGCCATATTTATGTAATGCGTAAGATCTCCAAGCTGATAACCAGAGATGACGCATGGTCCCCTGTTCCTGCTGTGCTGTAAATATGGAAAAAAAAACAATGAGGATGAGCCCTAACTAGAAAGAGGTCCAAGTATACAAGTCTTGAGGCTTTAATCCCAAGTGGGACAAGAGCTGCAGAGCTCGAGAATTCAGGCCTAGAATGGCAAAAGGAATGTTATGCCACTTCTCACTGCCTCCCCCCAACCAAGCTACACCACTAAAAAATAACCAAACAGTGGATTGTCTTTTTACAGTGACTGAAATAAATTGATGAAATGGACAGAGGTATACCTTGCTTCATCCTCATCTGCTTAGGGTAAAGCAACAGACTAGATTATCTCCTGACATATTTCAGAATCTTTTGATTGGGATTTTTTTATTTTTAATTCAAAACACATGTTTAAACAATCCTGTTTTCCATGTAAAAGGTGTTAAATTTCTTAGCTTTTTTTTAATTTTTTTTAATTAGGTAACAAAATAGTTTGTACCTGCCACAGTCCTCCTCAGTTGTTGAAGATGATGGGTCTTAGTGCAATACTAAATAAAATTAAATATTTAGTTCTCCCTTTGTTAAAAGGCATTTTGTTATTACTGTAATACTGTGTAAATTGACATGAAACTTGCAACTTTAGTGAAGAAGTGATTAAATTTTGACTAGTTTAAAATTTATAATTTTAAAATAAGTAATCAGTAATGAAAAATGTCATCATTTTTTTGTGTTGTAATTTATTGTTATTCTCTCACCTCAGGGACTAAGAGTCTAAGTAGCTGACAGAGGAAAAAGAAGTAATTCTTAGTCATATATGTAGTCACCGTAGTAAATGTGAATAGTATCCTTCAGTATTTTCCAAAAGTAATCAGAAAAAGCTTATGTCGGAGGAGCTGAATTTAAGCCATTTTAATCACTAATTATTAAACTTTCTTTAGCTGGTCTTGTGTTTCTTTGAAATGGTAACGTAGACTCCATTGAATTAAATTTGGGGAAAATTATGTACTTAAATCTTCAGTAATTATAATTTCGTTGCTCAAAAGATAGATTGAAATTTCTCATGTTATGCAAGCAAGCTATTCTCTCAAATAATTCAAGAGTTTGCTAGATTTACTTACAAAGTGTTTGAAAACATGCTTCAAACCTTCAGGTCATATCAGATAAACACAATGTGTACTGAAAGGATCAACATTTCAATAAGAAAAGAAAAATCTAGCCACTACTGCTTCAAACTCTTCAATATCTCTGTATTCAGAGAAATTGCAAATTTTGTAATAATTATAAAGCAATTTAGCTAATTCTTGTAGTTAATACATGATTTTCTAAACAGCGGAAATAGGGAGTTTTGCAAATAGTTGATTTGCAAGATCAAATACCAAAATTAATTCAGGTGCTTGAATGGCATTCTTTCTTCTGTAACTGAAAATCAATGGAAAAATAGCTGGTACGTATTATTAACTTAGGTGTCTTTGTTGTACATATCTGTATGTGCTGTGATAAAAATAATCGTTGGCAGTTTCATTTCACAAGATTACGTTTTTAAGTTTCTAAATTTGATGTCTAGGTGATGAAAATCAAGTTTCAGAGTGTCATGCTACTGATGGCTCTTGCAGAAGATTTAATGAACAAAAGAATAAGAACAGTGGTGAGTTAAGAAAAAAAAGAAGACTCCAAAAGGTCAGTTTAACTGGACATATTATTTGTTAAGCTTTCTTTTTCTTGGAGAATCACTGAGTGCCTTTGAATATACATTCCCTATGAGCTATCGGTTTAAAAAAATTCTGAATCTCACTTTCCTTGAGACGTTCTGGCAGTGTTCAAGGCCAGGCTGGATGGAGTTTTGGGTGACATGGTTTAGTGTGTGGTGTCCCTGCATATGGCAGGAGGGTTGGAAGTAGATAGTCTTAAGGACCTGTCATGGTTTAAGGCCCTCACGCAGTTTGCTCACTCATTCCCCCTTCTTTCTTCCTCCAGTACATAGTTTGAGATAAGAACAGTTTAATAACTAAGGTATAACACAAATCACTACTGGTACCCCCAATAATAATAATGACAAAAGAAATACAAGGAAAGAGAATACAACTGCTCACCATCCGATACCAAGCCCGACCGTGCAGTGCACCTCCACCCTTCTGGGTCTCTGTCCCTAGTTTTTACATCCTGTGCATGATGTGCTGTGGTATGGAATACCTCTTTGGCTAGTTTGGGTCAGGTGTCCTGTCTCTGCTTCCTCTCAGCTTTTCCTTCTCCCTGACAGAACATGAGGCTCAGAAAGTCCTTGGTCAGACCAAAACATTACTAAGCAGTAACAAACATTGGTGTTATCAGCGCTGTTCCCAGGCTGAAAGTCAAAACCACAGTGCTGCACGAGCTACCAAGAAGGAGAAAAATGACTGCTACTGCTGAACCCAGAACAGGTCCTTTCAAACCCTAATTATTCTATAATTCTATGTTTTGCGAATGGTGTTCAAAGACAAGACATATAACCACAGAAATTAGCTTTCTAGCAACTTGTGGTGGTAGAGTTTGGCCACCCTGACATTGTAAAGGAGGTTAGTAAGACAGCTCAATATTTTTTTTGTTTGAAAGCTAGTGAAGTAACCTGAAAAGATGTTTGTCTTTTTTTGGACAAGTTACTAAATGGGGTAGATTTTTTTGTTAGTTTTATAATGGATCATCGCCAGTAGATGTTTCTGCAGGATAAAGTTTTACGCAATTTTTTTTTCTAGGTTAAGGTAAAGCTAAATTTCTCAAGTTAGTATTAAACTCAGTTTGGATGTAAAAAGAAATTTTAAAAAAGTGTATGAGAGCATTGGGTCAGCACTGAAACTGTTTTAGGTGGTTTTCTCTTGTAAAATTTTTGTCCAACTAAATATAAAACCAGTCAGAAAAATCGATAGTAGTTCTTTTTATCAGTAAGCAGCAAGTCATACAAATAAAATGCACACTGAAAGATGTCTGAGATAATTAATTATATTAAATAAATTAGGTGTTTTATTGGTAGCTATTATTGGAGTTTCAAAGAGATTCAAAGAAATTTTGATTCTCTTTTATGTAAAAGTTATGCAGCAGTGCCGTTAGTAGACTGTTCAACCTTTTAAACATTCTGAATATGGGGTATTAATCTCCATGGACCAGTGATCAAGTCTAGATTAAAATTATTATTTGACTTTTTGCCTGCATCTTACTGCTTGTTAGTTTTAAGTTTTTTTTCACTTTCTCTTCCTAAGGATATGCATATATGTTATTTGTATAACTAATAACTGTAAGCATTATATAAAGACATGATTCAACTTCATTCTAGCCATTCCTATAGAAACATAAGATATTCTGCTTTTTAGGCTAAAATATCTATCCAGAACACAAAAAATCTGTCTAAGGCTGCTAAACATATATCCACAACTATACTCAGTGGCTCTTCCTCAGGCTGCCTGCAGAATTAGTGCTTGGAAGTTTATCAGATTTGTTGGTACTGGTTCCTCCTTCTGTTGAATTGTGCTACAAGAATTTTATAAAGTAGTGCTAGTTTTAATTCATTTCTCTTAAAGAAAAAGATCCCAATATCAGTATTGCATTCTGAAGGGAAACAAAAACCAATATGAAATTCTTTTTTATTGGCGCCCTTTTTCAGACCTGGATTGCAGTGCAGCCAAAGGTGCTTTCTTTGAATGGTTCTGCTCAGTATCTACTTGCAAAGCATTCTCTATGAGGTGTTTAACACTAACAAAAGCTAAGTAGTAGCTGGAGAAAATTCCTATTCAGCATTTTGAGATTGCTTCTTCCACCTGTTTCAGCCTGGTGGTAATACAGTTTGACTCAAGTATCAGTAAAATAGCAGTACATACTTTCTTCTATGTCATCAATGTTGTAATTTTTTAATAATTTTAAGGGTTTCCAGGTGCAGTTTCACTGTGCAAATTCATATAGAGACAACATTGGGGTCTTTTTGATTGAAAAGTAAAAAGAACTAGACAGGAAGATTTTATGTGGTTTAACCAGTCTGGCAACTCGACTGTGGCACTGAAAAGTTTTACTTCATGTTTTCCTCAAGCAATTGTCTGTTAATATATATTAAATGCATATGTCTATTTAAGATCTATTTTCCATTGTGTGTATGCATACATGCATGCGAAATTTATAAAACCAGTGTTGGAGATCCCTAGAAAATCCTTAGTGAAGTGATTTTAAGAGGATATTGTTTTGAACAAAATTAGACTCTGAACAGTTGTAAATAATTAAGTTGCAAAGCTTCTCTAATACTAGTTACAATACATTATTAAAGTTTTTTTAAAAACAATAAAACATTATAAAAAAAACCCTCTATTAAACACTTTTTCTCAGTGGCTGCAGCTTAAACATTGCAACATTTTGCTAATGCTAGATAATGTGAAAGTGGAGTTAAATTAGAGAACTTTAGTTTGTTTTTCTTTGCTCAAAGTAGAAAGTGAATGAGAGTGTACTGTGAGGGTGGTGAAACACTGGAACAGGTTTCCTGAAGTGGTAAATGCTTCATCCCTGGCAGTGTTCAAGGCCAGGCTGGACAGAGCCTTGGGGAACATGGTTTAGTAAAAGATGTCCATGCCCATGGCAGGGGGATTGGAACCAGATGATCTTAACGTCCTTTCCAACCCTAATCATTCTATGAGATTCTAAGAGAGAATTATATATATGCATATACTATATTTTAACAAAAAAAAAAAAAAAAACAACAGAACAAAACAAAAAAACCCACCCAAAACCTAAAAAAACAACAAAACCCACTTTTAAATGATAATCATTGTAGAGTGTATGCAGTCTTGTACTCCGCAGTTCCAATATGATGCTTCAGCTCATATTGCTGGTGTTCTGGGAATCTGTTGTGTTATCTGTTAAATTTGTTACTTAGCTGCAAGTCTCTTAATTTAAGAAGCAATGTAAATGAGTTTTTTTCATAGAATAAGAGTCTGAAATCTAATACCTCCTTAAAAACATTTTAGAGATTTTCTGTTTGTAATTTCTAGACAATGTCTGAACTGAAACTTTTTAGAGTACCTTAGTTATAACTCATTCACTACAATGAACGCAGGCCAGTAGGCATTTGGAGCCCACTGTGCGATGGCAAGTATTAAAGAGGCCATATAAAAATATATTTTGGAAATATAACCAGGTGTGTTAGCATTGTTTACTTCCATAGTTATTTCAACTTGTCATTTGTAGTTTCTTTAATATAAACCAAGGTTTATTGTCTATATTTCTCTGCTGTGCTATTGTGTTATACTTTTGTTTTCTTCAAAACCTCATGCAGATTGAGTCAAATTTCTTGTACTTTGTTTTAGCTGGATTTAAAATAAGAATGACTTTATTCAGGTACTTCTACTATCACAGTTTTGGATTGCAAGTACTCAAATTTTCTTTCCATCCATACTATTTATATAGGCGTGTTTATTGTACTCTAAACATTGAAGACTTCCAATCAGTTATCTAAAATTGTACTGTCAACAGAAGCCACAAGACAGAGCAGTTTATAATGTGAGCTGCAGGTATGTTGGGAAAGATAAGTAAGATTTTCAGGAATCTTTAATGGCTTCAGGGACAAGCTTTTTGGATTTTAAACTGCACCACCACCCCAAAAAAACTCAGGAGTTTTGGTGGTTGAGGCATATTCAAATGCAGCATATAAAGATAGATTTAGAAAACTGCCTTAGATTTGAACTTGTTTTGAACAGCCCATAATGGAGGATAGTTCCAGATTCCTCCATAAAGAGCTGGCAAGGATAAGCACTGTGGATTAATGCCTATGAGCGTCAGCAGGTGGCTTCCCTAGTCTAGAAATCTTAGAGTAGATGATACTGAATTGTAGGAATAAAATAAACCCTCTATGCACTGTGATGCATTTTTCAGTTATTCCATAAATGGAATACATAGCTGCTTATTGCTTTGCATAAGGAGGACAAAGTAAAAAAAGGGAACTAAAAATGATAAAGCAAAAAATGTTTTCAAACAACCTGGTTACAGTGGTGTTAATTGGTTGGTAGGAGGATTGAGGACTCATTGCTCAATGTCACAAAAGTGTTTACATTTATCACAATGCCTGTGGTGTGGCATAAAAAACATTTTGTTTTTAAAACAGATCAGAGAAAGGCTTACTATGAATAACCAGTTAGCTGCCATTTTTGTTCAAGTAAAAGTTGTTTTATGTCTTTATGAGGGGTATAAGGGATGATAGTTAACTTTTAAAGGATCTAACAGTATCATATCACTAGAAATGCAACCTGGATAAATTTTACACTTAAACCCACTCTTAAAATACTGTCTTCTGCATGAATAGAAGAAACTGTTCAACCACATGAAAAAAGCCCCAACTTTAAGCATCATAAGAGATAATTAAAACCATATTTTCACAGAGAAGACAATATGGACTTAACTGAAATCCCTTCAATTTTGTTTTCAAACAGTTTCATTTTGGCTTTTATTTCTGTAACTCTTGTATTTGAGTGAAAGTGAAGTTATCAACATTGAACTTAGAGATTTTTGAAGGAAGAAATTTTTACAAAGAATCTAAGCTCATGCTGAGAAACAATTAGTTTGAAGCAGGCCGTTGTTATATCCTGTGATAAAAATCCTTTTTGAAAATGTTTTATTCATGGCAAAAGAAATTTTAGTATCCTGAATAATCTGTAACTATAAAACATGAAGCATCTTGCTGGACATTCAGAAGAGTAACTTTATGTCTGTGTTTGATATGTATATTTCTATACTGTCGAAAAATGGATTGTATCAGTTTAGGGGACAGCATCTGTATATATTCCAGTTTTTATTTAGTAGTTGCTTTGAATAAGTAGGTATCTTAAACATTGATACTCAAAATGTTATTTGAGCCACAAATGAATATTAAACTAGTGTGAACTCAAAAAGCATGCGAGCTTATTCATGGCAAATAATGAAGAAACTGTAACTACCTACACATTTATGGCCTGGAGAAAATAGCTGATGTAATGGGGCTGGTGAACAAGTTGCCGCTGAAAATTGTTCAGTTTAATTTCTTCTGGATATAGCAATGAGATGAGTTACTGAAGCTACAAATTACAAGAATGTTTATATGTTACAATTGAGAAACTTAGGGTGCTGATCAGTGTCTGGTGGCATTTCTGATTTGATCCTAGAATGTTTCTTATTTACAAGACATCTTATTTTACATGAAATAATTCTGAAAGTGTCTGACCAACTCTAGCTGATAACTGAATGGCTTATTATTGTTTAACTGTAGTTATCTAGCTGGCTCAACATAAAGTTGGAAAAATAAGCTGCTGGTAAATAAGCTTTTAAGCAGTCTACATTGTGGGACAAGTAACTTTGAAAGTGTCATTGAGAAAAGGATCTAATGTTATACATTACTCAAGAAAATTTGTTTCCTTGATGTGTCTGAAATATGCTACTGAATGGGACATTGAAATCCAATAAGAAAGTTAATTTTTACTGACAAGACACAGGTTGTATTATTGCTAGATCCAAAATATAGCTGTGGTCATTTGTTACAAATGTCCAGGTTTTATAGAATCATAGAATAATTAGGGTTGGAAAGGTCATTAAGATCATCTAGTTCCAACCCTCCTGCCATGGGCAGGGACACCTCCCACTAAACCATGTCTCCCAAGGCTTTGTCCAGCCTGGCCTTGAAAACCACCAGGGGTGAAGCATTCACAACTTCCTTGAGCAGCCCATTCCAGTGCCTCACCACCCTAATAATAAAGAACTTCCTCCCTATATCCAGTCTAAACTTCCCTGTTTAAGTTTGAACCCATTACCCCTTGTCTTGTCACCACAGTTCCTAATGAAGAGTCCCTCCCCGCAGATACCGGAAGGCTGCTATGAGGTCTCCATGCAGCCTTCTCTTCTGAACAACCTCAACTTTCTCATCCTCTCTTCATATGGGATGTGCTCCAGGCCCCTGATGATCCTCGTGGCCTTCCTCTGGACTTGTTCCAACAGTTCCATGTCTTTTTTATGTTGAGGACATCAAAATTGTACTCAGTACCCCAAGTGAGGTCTCAGGAGAGCAGAGTAGAGGGGCAGGATCACCTCCTTGACCTGCTGGTCATGCTGCTTTTGATGCAGACAGGATTAGTTTTGTAGTAATACTAGCATTCTAGAACAAATTGTTATATCAATGAGAAGTGTTTGTTTCATATACATGGAATATGCAGATATGGAGTTGATAAAATACTTCTTTCTTTTGGCATATAGTTAAGCAATGGAAAAAAAAATCGAAGAGCTACAATATTGGCCCAATGCATTTAAAAAATATTGATTGCTGTAAGAGTTATGTATTAGCAAAACTAAAATGAGTATGAACAAGGTTAACATGAGATGGCTAAAATCACTGAAAACAATTCTTAGTGAATATTTAAAATCACAGTGTCAAAATACTGCCTGTGACTTGGTACTTACCAGTCATGCTCAAGCATTTCAGAGGGTAGCACTGTAAAGGATACCTATGTATCCCATGGTTTGTGACAGTTTAAGTCTTGGTGCCTATCTAATCTTATGAATATTTTCACTCAACCTTTGCAAGATAGTTCTGATTCTTGACCTTCCAGCTAGTGATCTTGTACCCCATACTTCTCCCAGATCTTTTGGAGGGCTTCCAGAACAGAAGGAGTACTCTTGGCATCTTCTGCTGCACCTTGCAGTGCATTCTTTGGACCGTGTGCTAATGCTAGAAGCTTTGTTATCACCACTTAGGGTTGCTACCACTCCTGCCATGAAAATCTCCTATGGATGAACTAAGTGCACTGATTCATGGCCTTGGGTACCTAGAAATAGTTCTCTTTACAGTAGGTTTCAATGCTGGCTGTTCTGGACTACCCACTGAAGTGCTATGGTCTATTACATTTAGAAGTGTCTTTTCAGAATAACACCTTTCTGAAACAGAAGGCACAGCCTCCTTTCACCTCAAGTTTAGGGTGCTTCCTCTCATCCCCAGGGACACTTGAAGCTACTGTTCACACTCTTGTGTTCATCACTGTTTGGAGCACTGGAAACATGTGGCAACTTTGATGATTGATTATGCATGTCACTTTGTGTCATCTTAGCAGGCAGGGTAGTTAAGATCTGAAGTTGAATTCACTGAAATTTTTATATAAAACTGTCACTAAATTTCTGTTTTGTCAACAGGTTGGCGTATTGGCTCTTTTTCAGACCCTTGTTCAAGAAATAATGGCTTAAGTACTTGGAGAGTTTTGATTTTTGCCTGCTTAGAATTAATTAAAAAACTGTCGCTGTTTCTACCCTGCACCCCACCCCTCCCTGAACATTGGCAAGTATGCCAATTTTTGGTCTGGACACTGTTTATGAACTCTTATGTAAGGTCAGAACATGCTTTTTAGTATTACTTTTAGGCAAGTAGAAAATCACTTGAGAGCTACCATGGTGAACAGTAGATAGGGATAAGCACCACGAATAAAATTCTAGAATCCCAAGGTATTTGAAGAACTTTATTTAAAAGTCTATGGTATCCTTGGATTTGATGGTAGAAAGGAGTCTTAGGTGCAAGAAACAGATGCAACTCTTCCTGATTCAAAGAATGAGGGCATAAATATTGTGTGAGAAATAAGAGTATGCAGTCTGTACTTTAGGTACATATCTTCAGTAATGAGGTAAGTATAATTTAAACCTACTTCCTGATAAATCACAGTTCCTTTCTAGTTTTGGAGTACACTGTTAAATTTAATCCTGAAGTCATAACCATCATGCCAGAACACTAAACAGCCCACTGGACTGCAGCTTGCATCATCATCATTTGTGTAAAACCTTGTTATGGCCATGGACACCTTCCAGTAGACCAGGTTGCTCAAAGTCCTGTACAGCTCAGCCTTGAACACTTTCAGGGATGGGGCATCCACAACTTCTCCAGGCAACCTGTTCCAGTGTGTCACAACCCTCACAGTGAAGGATTTCTTCCTGATACCTGATCTTTATCTACCCTGTTTCTATATAAAGCCATTCTCCCTTGTCCTACCACTACATGCCCTTGTAAGAAGTCGCTCTCCAGATTTTTTAGGTACTGGGATGCTGGACAACCCCAGCTCTCTCAGCCTGTCTTCACAGGAGAGGTGTTCCAGCATTCTGATCATCTTCACGGCCCTCCTCTGGATATGCTCTAACAGGTCCTTGTCCTTCTTGTCCCACCCATGCTGGGGGCTCCAGAGCTAGATGCAATACTCCATGTGATGTCTCACAAATGCAGAGTAGAAGGGGAGAATCCTTTTCCTCTACCTGCTGGTAGAGGAAACTGTACCCAGCGTACAGTTGGATTTCTAGGCTGCAAGCACTGGGTCATGTTAAACTTCATCATCCTTCCTCATCCATATTCTTGCCAACAGAAGTTCTGGGGGTTCCTATGTCCGTGATAATAGGATTTCTCATTTTTTCTCATCTTTGGCAGTGAATGTAAACTCATGCCCAGGCATCTGTCCTATCTTATTTTCCTATCCTCTTATAGCCTTCTTTTCTTTTTTTTTTTTTTTTTTTTTTAATTTTTCCCCATGTGCGTTGATTTAGTTAGGATGGGTGCATTTTTCATATCTTTCTAGGAACAGAATAGAGGTACTATATTTGGTCAGGAAACTATAGTCAAAATTTGAGTTTGCAACCAGAGGAAACTGGAAAAATATCAGTATCAATAGCCTGATAAGAGGAGAAAGGCCAGCCAGAAGGTAAGTTACAGCTCTGAATAGTTGCTGTTTAAAACTACTGAATAGCAGTCATTTGTTACAATTACCGATTATTTTCAGCTATGAACCACAATTACTCAAATAGAATTATTTAATGCAGCACAATTTATAGATTGTTTCCAAAAACATCCTTAAAGTTTCAGATCCTCATTACAACCTTCCTAGATAAAAGCAGAGTGAACTTAACCTGATTCTTTAATATTGTCATGCTACACATTCTTCTGGGTTTTTGGCTTATGTACTAGTAGGGCTGAAGTCTGTTACTTCTGAAATACAGCTGTAAAGATCAAAAGTGAGTATATGAGTTCTGAATCAATTTTAGAACCATCTGATGAGCCTACAATAGCCAGAGAATAAAAGGATTGAAAGAGTACAAAACAGCATAATAATCTTGTACTCTTGCTTACACTTTATTTGCATATGCATGCACTGCTTTCCCCTGCCTCCTTCCCACCCCCCAAAAAAGTCTTTTATGCCTGGTGTATTGGCCAAACCACATAGTATAATTATCTCGTTGAGTCCTGAAGGTGAAGGTCTTTTTCTACTCCATTATAGCATATTTCTGAGTTTGAGGCTAAATTGAAGCTTATTTCAGAGAACTTCGTTCAACTTTAAGGTATATAAGGTCTATAATATTTGGACTAAATATACAATTCAAAAGTGGCATTTATTGGTTGAAATACTTTCTTGAAAAATATCTGAGACCTGAGTTCTTGAGCCACAGACAAAATGTGATCTAATATGCATAGTCTGGAATTTAACCAGGCACAAATGTAAAACTGTTCCTATGAAGTCAATTCTTAGTATGAATGCACTTTATTCTTGAGAAATTGCCTGAAAAACATATTTTATGGTCACATTTTAATTTGTCACTTGTGAAAAGCAACTCATGACACTCTTAAGGAAATAAAATTTGAGTTAACTTTCTTGAAAAGCAGGTTGTACAATCCAGGACTTTTATTGTCCTTCACCTCCAAAAAACACCTGCTAAAATTCAGAAGAAAGAAAGAATACATTTTGAGGTTGAGTGACTCTTTTGTGGTGAAGGCCAGTTAACATGCAGGAAGTATCACATTGTCTTTAAAGTACTGGGAAGAATTACAGATACTTTTTCCTCTGAGCTACTGAAATGCATGTTTCATATTTCAGATGACTTAGAAAATCTTGTTGGCAAACTCTAAAGAAATACTTAGTGCAACTGTGCTCCTAAGAAACATATAAAGGAAAGCTGAAGCAAAATATATAAAGAAAAGCTGAAGCATGTCATTTTTAATAGCCATTCTGATTTAGAACACAGATATGCAACTTTTAAGGATTTGGAGATTAATGATAAATAAAAGGACCAGTTACCTTAATACTGCCTTTTCCAGTGTTTTATAAATAGTAATAGCCCTGCTAAAGATGTGCATTCAAACTCATAATGATGCCCACCAGATGTATTTTTGCTGGCCAGAAAAGTAAATGCTAACTCTATTTTTTTTTCTTGCAATAAAGGCAACATGTAAAATAAAACAGACACAAAGAGCATAGAGGAAATATTGCATAGCAAAGAGCTAAAGCAATTCAAATGTACAACTAAAAATTAAAACATAGTTTGATGAAGTTTTCTACTTGGTGACTGTAATTAAAGAGGACTGCTTGTCTTATCGAAGCAATAAAACAAAATACTGTCTCCTCAGCAAATAACGTCTAACTTGCAAAAATATGCAGTTTTGAATGCAGATGAAATAATAATTTGGAAGAAATTTAATTTATTCAAATTTCTACCTTTTGTATGCATCTTTCTGTATTCCTGTGTCTTTGAATCAATTTGGAGCGCACTGACATAAAATTTCCCCGGGATACTCACTGTACCATCATCTATGCCATGTGCTGTAGCATGAAAGCTGCAATTCAAAAGCTGACTTTGCAGGGTAGTATCAGTACAGACTGCAGGTTTCCCAATTTATATGCATCCAGTATTTTCACTTCCCTCTAGATAAGGTGTAAAGGAACTGTTAACATTTCTGCTCTGAAACTGAAGAAGCAGCTGCAGGATCTCAAGCTGCTGTGGCCCTTGGTTTATAGTAGCGCTTTTTTTTTACCCAAGTTTGGCAAAAGTAGTGGTCTGATTTGTAATATTTTCATGACATTTCGTTTTTAAAAATTGTGAGGAATGGTGTTTTTTCTGCACATTCTGAACTGGCACATCAGAATCTGGCTTTGGAGCTAGTGCTATGCAAGGACCCCAAGAGCCTAGTGCAGTTCTTTTGTGTGAATTTGACTCTGAACATCTAGCCAAAGAGCTTCACTGATGGTAGTGAGGCTTGGCTTCAAGTACTGAAGGCAAACATCATGACCATGCTGAAGCATACGTATTTGACATAGATGTGGTTTTATGCCCAAAAAGATTGGACAGAGAAGACTAAAACCTTGCTTTTAATCCAAGTTTTGTGCCTTTCCCATGTTGCCATTTTCCAGGATCCTTTAATGTCCAGAAGTTTATGCAAATCCAGCAATATGCATTAAGACAGTATGAGGCATGGCCTCATTATTGTATAATATGGCCTCATGTTCAATTTCAATCATCTGACCAAACCTCTGCAGTAGGATGCCTAATATTGCAGTCCTTCTGGTACAAACACCCTTACTCAGTATCTTATTGGATGTTTTTTGAACGTGTATACTTAAATTTTGAGTTTATATTAGTATTTAATATCAATGTTATGATACATATATTTATGTTGTTGCTTTTTTATTACCTTTGCTCAAACTCTTTGTGTATAAAACTCAGATGTGGTATTGAAGCTGTGAGTTTATTTGACCTTCCAAGAGCAATTAAACATGACTGCTTACTTGGAGTTGAAAGTAATGCATTTGAAAGTCTCTTGGCTAAGATTACAGCAAGTTTTGATTACAGTGCATATTATCTTCAACTGTCAGGCTAGCAGTAGGCTAAGGCATCATCAGTAAGTACTTGTTGGCAACAAGTCAGAATTTGGAAACAATATTTCCAAAAACACTGAAGAATTTCTCTCCAAGAAATATTTCAATATAAAAGTTTCATCCTTTCTTCATTATAAGTTTCATTCCATGTTACTGTTTTTTACATTTTCACATTATATGTATTTTCAGTTCTGAATTGTTGCATAGCTTACATAATGTTGTCTGAGTGTATGTTTCTCAAAAATTTTAAAAAATTGAGTATGCTGCATTATGTTGCTTCTGAAGATTTAAATAGTATCTGGTCTTTATGTTTTTCAAATATAGAATCATAGAATAGTTAGGGTTTGAAAGGACCTTAAGATCATCTAGTTCCAACCCCCCTGCTATGGGCAGGGACAATATACCTAACCAGAGAACGAAATTACCATGTGTATGTTGAAAAGACTGCTACTTGTCTTTAATATCTAACTTATCAATGCATAAACTATGTTTTATGTATGCAAATGTTCATATAATGAACATTCATGGTGCACGCTATTAGTCTACAGTCTATTAGTCGAATAGTCTACAGAGATAATTCCAAGGAACTCCTTTTTTAAATGTGACAAATTTCTTAACCACTTAATGGAGAACAGCTCTGTACTGGTGAGAGAGGATGGATGTTGTTGCATCAGAGTATGCTTTTTCCTCTGTTCTGTGATTCATTACTGGATAAAATGAGTTGCCCTTGAGTCTTTCTTGGTTTGTGCTACCAGCTATAATCCAATTCAAAATATTTTTGTGTTCTCAGCTCAGTATATTACTGAAAGGAAACTGAATTTTAGCAAAGGTTTTGGACGCTTACCACTTGTGGTTGTGGTAATATATAGGAAGGGGTGCAGAAATGAGAATCATTATTTCTGATCAAGCAGTAGTTATCTATAATTTGAAATTCATATATTGATTTTGAAAATTAGGAGGTGTTTGAAATAATTTTATAAAAGTCAGTTGATCTACTTTTTCTACAAAATTAAAATGGGTATATATTGGTGCATGTTTATTTAGCTAGAAGTAGTTCTTAACTCAGGTTTTCAAAACCTCTTTTTACGTGGTTTTTTTTTTTTTTTTGATGTCCATGTTATATTCAGTTACATCTTTCTCTAATACTGCAAAAATTCATGTTCTATCCTACCTTTATGAATGCTGGAGGCTTTCATTGTCATTTCTAACTAACAAAGGATGCTTCTTTCTCTTCTTACTTCTTTAATACTGATTCTTAGAAAGCTTATTTGAAGTCTGAGGCAAATACTCCTACTTTACGCATGAGCTATAGAGGGTATTTCAGGAGAAGGAAGGGGTAATTTTTAAGGTGTCTCAGAATTACTGGTTAAAGGATTTTTATTCACTAAGGCAAGAATTAAGAGTGGAAGAATGTTTATTTAAAAACCTGGATTTAAAATACTGAAGTTGTGCCAACAAAAAAACCAACAAAAACTATCAAAATAAAATTATAATTTACAACAGATATACTCTTGTTTGTGCAGCATCACAGCCAGTTTCTGCCTTTTGGAAGAAACTGGAAGAATTTTAAATTACAAGTTTTCTTTCTTCAATGTAACCTGCCTTTTTCCTTTCCACCTAGTCTAAAGGAAAAGGCCGAGGACAAATAACAACCTAAATAACATTTCTGTGGCATCACAGACTGGAAATCCTTTTTCTTTTTACTAAAGAAAACTTAACATTCCTTTCTTCTGATATATTGGATGGTTTAATACCAGATGGGATGAAGGGGTTTGTTTTCTTCCCTGTCCTTAAAGTTTAGCATTTCTAGTGTAAGTGTTAATTAGTACAGCCCTTTCCTGAGATGATAAGGTAATTATGAAGTAGTTTAATCCTTCTAATGGAACAGTTTCTAATTTAAGGCTTTTTTCAAAGGCAAAAACTTGACGGATTTTTGACGTTTTGTTTTCTCTTTCTCTGTCGGTAGCCAACAAGGACACTAGTTATGACAAGTATGTCTTCTGAGTAAGTATTAAACATTTTGGCTCTTTAGTCAGCACACCGTTTAGACTTGATGTTGATTATCTTTTTATGCCTATACAAAATAAGATCTATTTTTCAGGTCTGTATGTTAAAATATTTTATTTTATTTCATTCTGTAGTCTAGCTAGAAACATGTTCCTACATGTATATGTCATTGCTATTTATACTGTACATGTATGTTTTTGTTGCTATGGTGCAGACTGAAGTAGTTGTCCCTTAGGTGAGCTCCACAGGGCTTCAGAGCAATAAAGCTAAAAGTAAGTTCTTAATTTTTTTGAAGGCAGTAATTTATGTAGTAAAGAGTTCAGTCTTTCAGCCCAAGACAGCTTTTCCCCCACAAATTTTAATTATTCCTGTTTAAGAAGTCATAATCTGAAACATCAGTTTAAAATGTTTTTTCATACAAATAGTTGCTGAATAGATATCAGTTGTAGGCTTTTTAGCCACTTAGTTTCAAAACATTAGAAGCAGCTGCCGCTGCATATTTTAGGGGAGAGTTAATAATTTTCTGGCATGCTCTTATCATTCTCTTAAAACTCTTACAGAGAAAAGAACATCCAACAAAAACACAATTCCATATTTTATACTACACTTGCTTACAGTTTTTCAAATTCTTTTGAAAAACTCAAGATATTTCTACTACCCACAGGTCTGGTTTGGGTCTGAAATAATTATATCTTGACAGTTACATAGATACATAAGTGATATACATACATACGTAAGTGATCAGATACATAGATACATTAGTGATATGCATACATAAGTGATCAGAAACAGCACTTTGTGACTATCCTTTTAGAAGTTCTTTGTAAATGGTTGTCAATAATTATTAACAAATATACTAATATATGTGAAAAACATAAAATGGAATTAATACTTTTTCCTGTATTTAATGTGACTGAATGCTAGTAACACCAAGACTATAAAATGCACTTTGCAAAGCATATAATGTGAGATCACTGTGGGGGAGGTAAAGATAATAGTGCAGATTGGAGTAGTGGAAAACAGAGGCTGTGGTCTCCCTAAAATCATGGCAGAGCCAGGGAAAAGTTCTTTTGTTGAAAGAGGTCATTAAGATTATTTCTTTTATGTTGCTTGTATGTTGATTTTTCCCACTATCCAATTACTGTTTCATCAAATAAAAATGTCTGGTGATAGCAGTTGCTTTTCGTCAGAACTTCTTCATCGAGATTGTGCTTTTGGCTGTCTACAACTGAAGGCATTCATCAGCTTGTAAATAGGTGAAGGGAAAAGGACTGCTTCTGAAAGAACTACAGAACAGAAATTAGGCTTCCAAAATACAACCCAATGGCCAAAAGCCAATTTTGCTACTCAATAGCTATGGCATCAAAATTAATTCATGAGAATTTAAATTTTAAGATGCATGATTTTAGTGGTTTAATGGCTTAGGTTTTTGAGATCATATTAAATGCTGCTCACTGATTTACAGCTAGCAACTATCCGTTTTTCTGAATCACAAATTCAGAGAAATTTTGCTGTAAATCTGCATCCATCAGTTTTTGCAGCTGACAGAAGTATAAATTGGTAAGTTTTCACTGCAATTTGTAAGATATCTTAGATTCAGTTCTTGTACTGCAGGTCGTTTTCTTCTCGTTGTAAGGAATTTTGTATAGACACAGGAAAAAACTAAGAAAAGTCCAGGTATAGCATGGAAATCCATCTCCTGAATATGTAGTTTAAGCAGGGCCATGGGTTGAGTGTTGCAAAAAGATTCACTTGCAAGACTATGTCAAATTAAAGCTCATAAAATGAAAAGAGAATAATAAATATTCTAGTAACATTCAAAGCAGTATCACCAAGGCCAAAATTTACAGTGGAATGAGGGTCAGTGGTTTAATTTTCTTAATTGTCTCTACATACAATACCATCTTTTGATTTGAGTATGAAGTTAATTTGCTATACTCTTTTTACTCTTCGTTTATTTGTTTGAAACATCTTTAAAATAGATTGCTGGATTCTTTGTAAGGATTTTTTTTTTTCCAGTTTTATTGTGGCTCCTCTAAGTAGTGTTTGTTTTTCCTGGAGTATTTTAACTAAGTTACTTTCTGTGGAGGGAAATGTAGTGAGAATGAAGTAACCCCAGAGATTTCTGGAGGTGCGCTGAGTTCGCTGCATTATGTCAGTGATTAAATTGCTTCACCTGAGAAGATCACCACTGTCATAAATACAGCTTCAGTGTTGTGCTTAGTTGTTGTATCTTGTATAGCATGCCGTGACATTTCCAAGTCAGATGGCAGAAGCAGAGAAGGCATTGGAACTGGGCTTTCACTTACAGATCTTTAATGATCATTTATAATCATGAGTTATAAAAATAATTATAAGAACAGTAAGTTGTTCTTATATAGCAGCTTTTCTCTAGTCATACCAAGATCTCACTATTTTCACAGTGATATATTTATGTCCTTCAGTGTAGCTATGTAGAGAATAAGATAAGTGATTTTTAATTGAAACACTGGCTCAGATATATGGCTAGAACTTTAGGACTTTTCTCTAAATTTAGACAGCATTTTCCTCAGATGCTGAAAATCTGATGTTTCCTACTGAAAACTTCTTAGAAGTGCTGTGTCTAAATGTTTACTTTTCCGGGTAATACTTTTTTGATAGTACTACAAAAGCAACCAAGAATGAGTCTCTGTTGTACCAGGCATTGTACATAAACAATATGTTAGATAATTCCAGACTCAAAAGCTTCTATTTAAACAGACAAGATAGATGTTGGGGGCAAAAAAAAACCTTTGATGTGCCAGCAGATATTATTGTGTCATGACATAACAGTCTATATGGACTCTCGGAAGGCTAAAGAAGGCTAGCGAGTGGGTAGAGGCTCAGGGAGAAAAGGATAAGAAATGATTAGTGAGAAAATAAATGAAGTGAGTTTGAGTTAATTTGTGTTGTCTGTATACACTTTCTAATCCTGCATATCCATACAACATTGTATGTTTTTTTTTTTCCCTTTTAGGAAGCAAAATACGGTAATTCAGGTGGTGAATAAACTCGGAGGCTTTTTGTTCTCAGATGATGTGTGTGAAACAACAAGTCATGTAGTTACAGGGAGTCCTCGTCGTACCTTGAATGTTATGCTGGGAATTGCTCGTGGGTGTTGGATTGTTTCTTATGAATGGGTAAGAAATATTTTCTTTTAATTTCATAACTCAGTAAAATAGCTAAAATATCAAGCATATAGCCAAGTTTGTGTCCATGCTACGTACAATGGCACAATGCTCAGATATTCAGGCTTACCTAGAGTTAGTTCAATAAGAAGAAATTTCTCTGTGTGAAGCTGTTACTGTGACTTACAGTCTTTCAGTACTCAGTATTACCAAAGTATTCATGTATTGTATCTGGCATGTATTTTAGAAATGCCTGAACTCTTATCTCATGGATGAGAAACTCATGTCACATGCGCTTTTTTTTTTTGACAGATTAAATGCTAAACAAATTATTTCTTCTCAATGTTAGATCACATTATTCAATTTGAAATCTTTTGTATATTATTTAATATATCTGTTTTGCTCTGAAATAATCATTGTGTTCAGCTTTGGCAAAAATGAAGAGGAATTGTCAGATATTTTGCTGCCTAGTAGGGAAACTGAAAACTAAAAAAAATAATAAGGAAAGCTATTTGTAAATGAGCAGTTTGGAGACTTTGTAGTTTAGAGAAATGGTTCCCATACCGCCAAATCAAATAATCACTGTATACCCTCAAAATTTCTTGCAGACTACTACATAAAGTTACCAGACTGTCACTGTAAAGATAAGATAATCATGACTTTCTGTACTGAGTCCAGCTGTGATTTAGTTTTCTTCATCTTAGCCAGTATGATGTGTGGATTTAGACTAGTGACCAAAATGATGATGCTAACCCACCAGTGTTTTAGCTGTTATTCAGCAGTGCATACACAGCATTAAGGTGTTCTCCATTTTTCATCAGCTGCCCCTTTGAGAAGGCTGAGGGTACACAGGAAGCTGGGAGGGGACTCACCTGGGACAGCCGACCCCAGCTGACTGAATTGATTTTTCCATACCATCTGACATCATGCTCAGCTATAAAACTGGGAGGGATTTTTCCAAAGCAGCTGTAGCTCATAGATTGGATGGGCTTCAAGCTGCTGGTGGGAATGATAACTTTTACATCGCTTGGATTTTTAACTTTTTTTTTTTCCCTTCAATTATTAACTATCTTAATCTTAACCCATAAGTTGTTTTTTTGGGTTTTTTTTTGGGTTTTTTTTTTTTTGTTGTTGTTTTTTTTTTTTTTGGTTTTTTTTTTTTTTTTTCTTACTTTTGCCCATCCAATTCTCCCTATCCTGCTGGAGTGAGGAGTAGTAACAGAGTGGAAAGCTTACCTGTCAGTCCGGGGTTAAGCCACAATTGCCCACTGTGAATAGTCATTAACCATTCAATCTGATATTGCAGATGACAGTTTTTCAGCTTTCCGTATCTTTCCAGAGCTATAAAACTTAGCTGTTGGAATTTATATGGAAATAGATCTTCATTTTATACATATTATACTTTAAATTTCTTTGTTTCCTTTTTCTTATACATACTTTAAAAATTAACTGGTGAGCTGAAAAAAACCTGCTGCATTTTTCTTTTCAGGATGTCTGGCACTTACCAGTGTGAAGCATGTCCTTCATGATATACATATAGTTATCTGAATAAGTATACTTCAGGGTTTTCAGAAATTCTTGGTGATTAATTTCCCTTGGAATAAAGGAGTTTGCATCTTTGGTCACCTTAACAATTGAGTAATGTGCCTTTGTAGCAAAAAAAAACAATAGCATCCTCAGTTGCATTAAGAGGAACACACTTTGGACATTCAGGTGCATTACAACCTGAACTACTCTATGTGTCTATGAATGAAACATATTGAAATATCTGTCTCACACTTAGCTTTGTATGGAGTTTTAAGTAACAACGTATTTGCTCTAAGCTATTTTCTTCTTATTACAGGGTAGTCAAACATAAAATCTGTATATATCCTTGAGAAAAAGCATCTAATAACTGCTAAGATAGCTAAAGATGTAGGTAACCTCCAAAAAATACAGTAAGATAGTTTTCTATCTTTGTATATAAGGCATTATTTTTAAATTCATATTCAAGTAATTGCTGTCTGATAATTTCATTGCCCATTTTATGCACTGCACTTCTATGAACCTATCCAAGGTGAAAATATCAACACATGCTGTTCATAATCCCATTGACTAGTAGCAATGCTAAATTTTTTTCTGGTGTCTTAAGATCTGCCTTTTAGAATCATCACAGAGTTATCTGCTGCCCACATGTAATACCAAAATCTAAATGGAATTGTTCCGAGGATCAGTTTGCTCCTGTAAATATTACTGGATCAGATGGTGAAGCTATCTTCACTCATTTTATTGAGCTGCTATTTGACAAAGTTCTGAAGTTACTAGGTGAGCCACATGAGAAGGAACTAGAGGAAAAAACTCAGAAATTGGTTTTCTAACTCAGAAGTTTGTTCAATTTTACAGTATCTGTTTATATGTCAATATTGTTGATTTTCTGTTTTTTTTTTTTTTTTTTGTGTTTTTTTTTTTTCTTTTTTTTTTTTTTTTTTTTAGAACTGCAATTGCATCTTTCACTGAAACTGAGTAAAACTTTGTCCATACATGTCTAATCCCTCAAGTAATTAAGTCATTTATTTCACTGAAAGAAAAGATTACTTTGAACTTTTCAAAAATTATTTCTTAAATCCATTTAGATCTATGCATCTTATCCTGCAGGAGCATTATTGCCTTATTTCTAATTGTGTCACTGGCACTATTTTGCCATCTTCTTACCCAAATTCCTTAACTGAATACTTTAACTAAAGAAAAGAAAGCAGAAGCATTACTTAACCATTATGAAGAATTCTGTAGAAAATTTGTCATGAGAATTTAAATTCAGCAAAATAATCTTTTATTAATGCTACAATACTGACTAATTTAAATGCCTTTCTGTATGGTAGTCAGTCATACCATAAGTACTTCCATCAGTAAATACTTCAAATTGGATAATTAAAATAACCCAAATAATCCATCAGTCTTAAGAAATCTGTAGTACCTTTTAATCAAGGTATTGATTTTGAGCAGTGTTGATTGTATTGTGGAAGAGGTCAACATTTTTAGAAGCTGAAATATTATTTGTTTTCATTTGTAACTTGGAGAGATAATTTAGGCTGCAATGTTTCTTTCTTCCTCTGAGAAAAACTTCAAATTATATTTTCAGAGATGGAGGTTGGAGGGATATCAAATTTACTGTAAAACATTTGATCTTCATAGCACTCCATTTACATATTTGAAGAGCAGTTATTCGAGTAAAAATACCATATGATCATTCAGTGTTCTAGCTGGATGGGCAAGAGGCATTAAATAAAGGCTAGTCAAACAGTGTGTTTTCAGATCCTTGAGAACTTTTTATTTGACCTGTTTTCCTGTATGGTGTGAATAAAAGAACATAGCTGATAGGGATATGGAGAGTTCTGCACCAAGGCTAATCTTACAGCTGTATAACCTGCAGGACACTTGTTGGAGCTCCATGCCATAGAGGTTGATAGCTACTGAATTAGATAAAATCGTGCGTACTTGAGAATGAAGTAAGAGAAGATTGATCTCTATAGTCCCAAGCCAAAAGAAAACGTACTTTAAGGTTGTAAAAATCCCACAGAGAAACTACGCTTTTCCTACTCTTCCCTCCTTATCTCCTGCTTTCTTGTGTCTTCCATGACCAACAAGACTGCATTCTACTAGAATCTGATACTTTGTTAATATTGCAGTGTTATGAGCTGCATTTTGTTAACTTCTGATACACCTATATCCAACTTGATCCATACTGTACTGCTTTATCATTATATTTTAAGCTAGTTTTGTAACTGCATATTTGCAGATTTCTAGATAGCTTTCTTCTTAATATGAGCACTTTTATATTTGGAAGTATTTCAGCTTTTCTTAGCCATTTTCCACATTCTAAGGAATAAGAGGACACTGCCGACTTAACAAAAATAAGTAATTTACTCAAGAATAATATTGCAAATCATAACTTGGTTTTCTCCTACATGAATCTGAAGCATTTTTTTAGTGCTAGTATGAAAATATACTGGTTGAAAATTTGTCTCTGCCAAAGTCAGAAGCAAAATTTCAGTGACTTAGAATGGAGAACTCTTGCCTATACATTCATGAAAACTGAATGTTCTAGTGAGCGATGAGCTAATTATTGGCTGTAGAACCTGCTCTTGAACTCTGTATCTAATTTTCTTTTCATGTAGGAATATATGTGATGTCTTTGTACTCAATTCCCAAACCATGATAGACAAGCATTAATTCATCTTTCATTAAGATAAACAAAATTAGTTTCTAAACAAAATTCTGTAAATTATTATAAAAGGATTGATGGAAGTTGTTACCTTTAAATTGGCCTGAAAAGTTAAATGGGATTACTTAATCATAAATAATCTTTTGTGTTTATGTTTGGGTTTATGTTTTAGTCTATTTGGATTGTTTGCAAGTTACTCTTGGTACAAACATCATTTCATTACTATAAGGACACAATGTGCACAGCATGGTGCATATGTTCCTGTTCAAGATTATCTACAAAGAAATTATTTCCATGCAGCAAGTTTCTTAGAATTGTGTTAGAAGTTACAGTTTTTTTGGTTCAGTTAAAGTTGATTTATACTGTGATTAAAAGGCAAATGGTTTGGATTACACAATTCTTTTATTTGCAGTATATACAGCTATAAGTACAAAGCTAACAATGTTCTTATTTTTGTAAATAATTATCATGATTCCAATATTCTTATTGCAAATTGTGAAAAGTAATTCTAAAAAATATACACAGGTAACACCTTGAAATTTATAACTGAAAATCCAAAGCTGCAGTCTTAACTGTATGTTTTTAAGAAGTTTCTATACTTTTCTTGGCTAATGCAATATTAAGTTTTGAATATTTTTAAAGCTCATTGTTTTATTAAAGTGCTTAACTCTTATTTTTAAGTTTGGTATGATTTAATGACTACAGAAATTGTTTTCTTTTTTTGTAAGCTGTTGCATTCTCAAATATTTGGTTGTGCATTTGCTAAAAGTAAACAAAATATTCTTTGAATTTTTGTAATGAAGTTCAAGAAGTTTGAAGATGTGCTGCTTTTCATTATCAAGAAAAAAAAAAATCACTGTTCACTATCCTGCTAAAGTGGACACCTCCCCTCCCAAATAAAGCCACACTTGACACATCACACAAAGCACCTGCTTTTGTAGCAGTTCATACTGGAGGTCGCTGGTTCTCTCTGAGAGTCATCAAGCATAAACTGCTTTGGCCTAAAGGCTGTAGAGCTTGGGTTTTGTAACAAAAATACTTTCTAAATTCAGTTTGCAATTTGCTGCTTGTAGCAACAGATTTGGGGCAAAAGAGCTCCTTACAGAACGTTCTTTTCCTACTTACAATTAGGCTGTTTTCTAAGATTTACATTACTAGTTTATAATCAGTCTGTTCAGCTTACAGTCTTGTTTAGTTAGTCAGCTATACCATTGTAAAGGATAATTTTATCATGCTTCATGTCTATTACTACAATTGTTCTCTAAGGAGAACTTATATTCCTTGCTAAATTTGTGGGGAAAAGTTGTATAATTTAAATTAAAACTATATCTTATATACATGGACTTTTATGCATCTTCTGAAAGAATAAAAAAATACAGAATATTTCAATTAATTGTGAATCAAGCATGGGAATAATTTCATGCGCTGATGAAACTCAGCTTTATCTAAGGCAAACCATGACAACAGTTTAATGATGGATGGCTGTGCTAACACTAAAAAAAAGACATCATCTATTGAAATGACTGAAGAGCCATTTTGACTGCCAGAGGTAGAATTATCCAAAACACAGGCATTTACTTTCTAATGAATTTCCTGTATTCCATTTTGGCGCTATGTATATACACTTCTGATTCACTTAATACTAGCCAGTGCTGTAGGGGTAGCAAGTTATTGATGGGTTACCGTGGTTTTTAAGGTTGCACTTATGAATCGTGTTGTCTTTCACTAGCAGGTGACAATGCTTTTCTTGACTTGTATTTAAGGCATGCCAAATGGCAACTACAGGAAGTATGTTGCAAAGCTCAAGTGTCTGTAAGAGCAGAAAGTTGTAGAATTGTGTAACAGTGGACAAACTTGGCAAGGAACTTACCAGTCTTTTACCTGCATGAGAAGCTTTACAGCTTAGCTCACATTGATGAAGCCAATGAGAAAAATTAACTCCCCTTCCATCAGAGTGTGCTTCAGAATTTAGACTCTCTAGAAACTAGTAATAAAATGTCCTTTATATGACTCAAGGGCAGAGCCATGGTAGGTACTTCAGTCTTTTTCCATTTTCCCATAAAGACAATATTTCTACCACTTGAAGGGTGGTAGAAGCCACTCTTTGTCTGGTTTTTAATATTACAGTCTACCAGGTGCAACTTTGAATGATAAATTGTTTTGAAGAATAGTTTGAAAATCAACCCATGTAAAATGCTCTATAGATTAGTTTTGGGAATTATTATTTAAAAATAATAATAGGGTTTTAAAATTTAAAGTATATGTCGAAGTAGGACTTTTTAATGGTTTCAGTTGTAGGACCATTAGTTTCAGAAGTAGGATCATTTTAATGGTTTCAGTTATAAAATGGGTATCTTCCTGATTGCTTGATTTTTCAGCCAATAATTTGATTCAGGTAAATGAAATATCAGACTATTGCAACAGCACTGTTACTTCTCAATACATTTTCAAAGAGTTTGCTGGTTTAGAAATTAGAAGATACATACTTCTTAATTTATTTTAGGTTCTGTGGTCTTTGGAATTGGGGCATTGGATCTCAGAGGAACCATATGAGCTTTCATCCAGCTTTCCTGCAGCTCCTGTAAGTTTAATGGTCCTTTAAGCTTATGAACTTCATGAACAAGAAGGCCTATTAAAAAAAGGGGTTTTTTTAAGCCTAATACTGTAAGGAGTTTGTTGCTTCTTCATCCACTACTTTTTGAAGTGTGTACAAAAACTTTGGTAGGCATGGAAAATGCAAAAAAAAATTATTTACTAATTAACATCTGAATAAGTAGGTTCTTATTTTAGTATAAGTGTTCTTTAATTTATTTGTGGTGTATTTTTTTTATATCTGTCCTTCTATATAAACTGGAGAGGTATGTTATCACCTTACAGAAAGATTATTCATGTCATGGACTCAATATTTTCAGTTCAGAAATTACTTTAGCAATGCAAAATTACTGTGGGCTTCTAAAACTTCTGTGCAGGTAAATAAAGCATTTTTCCTGCCTTTAGTGATCATTCTCAAGTACTGAATTGTGAAGCAGTACAAAAGGTATTTATGTGCAGACCTGAGTGTATCTGCACTCCATGTGTTGTAATTGATTAAATGGTAATTTTATTTTGGTTATAAACCAAGTAAGATTCCATCAGATTACTAGTCAATCACTCCAATAGTTTTGCCAATAAAGGTTTCACATTTTCTCTTCCATTTTAGCAGCAGCTGAATATTTTATCATCTGCTACTTGTTTCTTGAAGTTTCATATGAGCTCTGAAGAAAGAGCATTTAATGGAGTTTGAAATCTATTTTTACTATATTTGAACTATATTTTTACTATAATTGCATTGACTGTTAAGAACTTATCTTTCTAAATGTTATTTATGTAATTTACATGTTTGAGATTAATACATTATTTCATGATTTTAAGTTGCATGTTCTCAAAGTGTAGGGAAACTATAAATTATTCTGAAGTAAGCCCAAAGGAATTAATTCTAATATAGCATTTTTTGTAAGAGGATAAAATAGGGTTTTTTTAATATAGCAAATACATTAAGAATGTGAAAAATAAATGAGCATGTTCTCCCCCCCCCCCCCCCCTGTTCTGTAATCGTATGGAAAAAGAACACAGTACTCGATGCGATGCTCTTTCGAGTTTTCTGTTTCTTCTCAGACTACCTTGTTAATAAACAAGTATACTATCAGTAACAATGTACACAGCATTCTTTGGAAGTGATTCCTGGTGGGATTGGTTCTTTTTATTACAGTTTTTATTCATAAAGCAGGAGAGCTTGGCAGATGGTGAGAAGATAAAATTGAGGGAGGTTATGGTTAGCAGCTGAGAACCTGAATCGCTTTGTTTGCAGTGTGCTCCTCTTCCAGAGGAATAAAGTCTGTGTCCAAGGTGGTATTTCCATCACCGTTCTAATCATTCCATTTTTGAGTCATTCTGGTTTCTTACTTTAACAGATGTCTTATTTCTAAAAATACGATTATTTGAGCATTGATGGTGTTCATATTCCATTTCTGTTCTTGTTTATTCTGTTATTGTTTGTAAGTATTTTTCTGCTTCCTAAGAAGTATTACAAGAAAATGGAAATACATTCTAGTTTTATATACTGTTTATTTGTTTACAGGAAGGAATTAAAGGAAAAGGTTATCTTGTTATGTTTTAATTGCTTGTACCAAGTCCAAAGCCATTGCAGGCTTCTTTCTCCTATTACTGTATTCATTCTGAAGAGTTCCCACTTTACTTTCATGTTTGCAGCTTAAGCCATGCAATATCATTTAGATAAAATGTCATTTTTAAATATGTTCACTCTAAAATTTTAATTTTTTGCATTTAGTCTTGATAAATTACTCCATTTTCCCCAAAAAAAAATGAAAATTTCTTATTAAACAATCGATCAATTCAGTGTCTACATCAGAATCTTCAATAGCCTTCCCAAAATAGTTATCAAAAAGCCTTAACCTTTGCAAAGACTTTTTTCCAGCAAATTGAAACTAGCTACTGTTGTCATACTATGTTTTCTTACTAAAATAACGAAGAGTAATGTCAACCAGTTTTAGCAGTATTTTCCTTCGCCAGGTTGAGCATTCATACCATGCCAGATTCCATCATGTGTTTGTTTTGCTTTGTTTAGATTATTGGGCTGGTTATTCTTACTATCTCAAACACTGGAAGTATTTTCTTAGTTGTCTGATTAAATGAAGTGAAGCAGGAAATGCAATAATCTAGACTCACCATTTCTATGAAATTTCATCGAATCAAATAGTTTATATTACAAGGGACCTATGAAGATTGTCTGGTTCAGTGCTTTGTGCCAAGAGACTTGTCCAGTCCACCCTCATAATAGTAAATCAATAAATTAAAAAGAAAATCCAATTTCCCCAATTCCAACTTGGTTTTGCTGTCTGTTGTTCCACTGCAGTGCACCTCCAAGAAGGGTCTGGGTCTGTCTTCTGTGAGTCCTTGATCAGGCAGTTGTATACAGTAGTAAGGTTTCCCCTTCTCATTTCCACGCTGAAAAAGGTTGAGTCTCTTGGCCTGTCTTGGCGTGTTGTGTTACATCTTAGGGATTCATGAAAGCAATTTTTGGTGTGTGGCTTGTTTTTTTTTTTTTGTTGTTTGTTTGGGTTTGTGGTTTTTTTTGTTTTTTTTTTTTTTAGTTTGGGATCCATATATCCTTACAAACAATAAAATATTCATTTTAAATACATTGAGATAATTTTATGCAACTCTTCATATGATGACTGTTAATTTACATTTGTTAGGCTCATTTAAAATCAGATCATGAAGCCTTATTAGAAGTATTCTGTTTCTACTACCCTTCAGCAATGATGACATATATTTAGTGAAACAGAATGGTGGTAGTATGAGTAGTGGATTGCTCTGACAGCAGCTTTAATGACTATCAGTATAAAATGAAGAGTTCTATTCCATCTTTCTCAAAATCATTTACTGCTATTAAGATACAATGCCTTTTGTTAAGTAAGCCTCCAGAAATCTTGTGTCCAGGAGTCTTGTTTTGGTGTGATTTCGTGTGACTATTCTGTGATTCTATCATTTGGTTCTAAACTTGTAACTAATTCAGTCACTTGCTAAAATTAAAATTTATAAAAATATTATTATAAGGCAAAGACTAAGCATGAGATTTAAAACCTGTGTTGGGAAAAATCTCCATAAAATTAGGAAAAGATACAGAAATATCTTCTTATCTGCAATGTACAGTACACAATTATAAAGCATTTTGTAACAGTAAAGAAAAAAAAGTGAAAAAACACCCAGTAATTTATTCATATTGTGGCATACGTTGAGGACTTACCTATGGAGAATTCTTAGGGAGAAGTGCTAACCTTACTGGAAAAAAAAAACAACCGTAATTCTGGCTTCCTCAACATAAAAAGGACTGTTGGAACAAGTCCAGAGGAGGGCCACGAGGATGATCAAGGGACTGGAGCACCTCCCCTATGAAGATAGGATGAGAGTTGGGGCTGTTCAGCCTGGAAAGAGAAGGCTGCGTGGAGACCTCAGAGCAGCCTTCCAGTATCTGAAGGGGGCCTACAGGGATTCTGGAAAGGAACTCCTCATGAGGGACTGTAGTGAGAGGACAATGGGTAACGGATTCAAACTTAAAGAGGGAAAGTTTATATTGGATCTGAGGAAGAAATTCTTTACTGTAAGGTTGGTGAGGCACTGGAATGGGTTGCCCAAGGGAAGTTGTGAATGCTCCATCACTGGCGGTGTTCAAGGCTGGGTTGGACATAGCCTTGGGTGACATCGTTTAGTGGGAGGTGTCCCTGCCCATGGCAGAGGGGTTGGAACTAGATGATCTTAAGGTCCTTTCCAACCCTAACTATTCTATGATTCTATGACCTTAGATAAATTTCAGGCTTTTTTTTTCCTGTTTTAAAAATGTAGTAATTTGTTTCTTAAGTCATGAACATAAATTTAATTGTATCAAAGAACATGCATGTGTTTTTCAGTTTGGTTATTATTACAAAATGTATAGATGTACTACAGCACCAGGTGATAACTGATTGTCATACACAATCGGACATCTGGTGTTAATGCCATTGTATTGGTTTATAAAATACTGATAAGTTATTTTACAGTTAAATGACAAGGGAAGGAAAAAAGTGCAATCTTCATAAAAATATAAAGGTATACATAAGATGCTGTAATTCACAGGGATTTTTGTAGCTAAGATAGTGACTGTAATAAGTACAAATTGAACAAAAATAGTGATTTTTGTACACAGTATTTCCCAAGAATAAATGCAAAGTAATTAAATGCTACTCTTCCTCTGTTAAATAAAGTAACACAGGCTATTGGAAAAAAAACTGAATGAGTACAAGAAGTTGTTTAGGAGGCTATGGGGAGAAAGAATGTATTCTTTAAGTACAGTATTGAGCTAATTACAGGACAATGTGGTTTTTATGTACATAAAAGGCAAACATGACACAGAGAGATAAATAGTTCTAGATCTAGTTAAGTGTTTTATATTAATGTTTAAAGTTCAGTGATGAGCCAAAATGCATATGTCTAAAACTATTTTAGGTATTTTTCACAGTTCCAGTTATTTACTAACACATACATAACATAAATGACCAGTAAAACAGAGTCCTTAAGTTGTCTGACAATTTCTTGGATGTTCTTTTTATTCAGTTGTTTGGTCAAATCACTGTTATATCAGGTTGACACTTTAGACTTTTTGTCTGGTAGAATAATATGAGCTTTAGCTGACCAAGGCTATTGCAATTCAGGAATTATACTGAACCAATCCCTTCAGAACACTAGCGCATGTTTTCTGTGCTTGAAAATGAGACAAGTTGCAGATGTGTGTTTATATGCTTGGCAAATGAAGTCTTTGAAGGCTATACAATACATAATTCATATAATACAAAAGCATTTAGAAATCTGCTGGTCGAATCATCATAGTTGTGGCTTTGAGGGAGTATCCCGAACCTTTCCAGTAGTACCATTTGATACCATTGAACTTGTTGTTGTTCTGTCGTAATGGATAATACATTCCATTGAGGTTAGAAGGTCCACATGCATCAAACCACCACCCTGCAAGGTAGAAAACAAATTAAAATATCAGGAGAGGTTATTTTCAAAATAGTACATAAAGACACTTCATTGTCCTGAAATGAGAAAGAAATCTAAATGCAGCTTTTTCATTCTTATGATTTGGAAGTGTCAATATAAAATCTTGTCTCAAACCCAGAAATGTATTTATGCATTGGTGGCACATTCTTGAAGCTTATGTAATATACTAGTTTAAAATTGAGAAGGGAAGGTGTTCAATCAAGTTTAAGTTATTATATATATATAAAATATTGTTGACAATCTGAGGGCAGAACTTGAACTATAATGATATAGAGATGTCTTTGTTTTTTATCCTCTCTTTGGTAAATTCCTGTCCTTCACCAATTTGAACTAATTCTTAATTATTTTTGAGGATTAATTCAGTTAGCTGTTTCAGTTCTCTGGGCAGATCATTTAAAAACCTCTCTGCTAAAACTTGGTAAGAAGGAAACAGAGAAAAAAGCTGCCCAGAAAAAAACTTTCTGTTCTTATGGACCTGACATGTTAGTGGTTCATAAGGAAAATTTATTCTTATGATTAAGATAATATTTTTATACTTCTGTTATGATGGTGATAATGTGTGTATTCTGTTTTGCACAGCAGTAATCCAATTATTCTTTTGGATAAACTGAAGCTGTCTTTTGTCTTACTACGTGCTACAGGGAAATGAACCATTGCTTAAGAGATAACAGGAAGAGAAGTCAGCTTTACAAAGCAATTGTTTACATTTCAGAATGTGGAATTCTAGGTTGATAAATTATAGAAGCTTCTACTGTTCAAGATAAAAAAGCCACCTAAAACTCCAGTAACTCATGAACGAACATTAGAAAAAAAGTAGATGTGGTGCATCTTGTAATTTCATAATTATATTTAAAAATGGAATTAAATACTTGAAACTCTCTGTTTTATATACAATATATAGCAACTTTCCAGGGGTTTCTTCTCCTCTGGGTATTTAGGGAAAGGGTTTGTGCCTAGAAAATTAGGAGCCATTTCACTGATGAACTGTGAACCTTTAAAAAGCGGGGAGAGGAAGAAGACATGGACAGAACTTAAGTATTTTGATCTCTGAATGTTACCTCATTTCTTGAAAGAAGAATGCTGCTCCTCTGATCAGTTCCACAATTACAGACTTTCTTGTACCCCAACCTTTTTTCCCCTCCAGTTTTGACTTCTCTTGTTTTCCTTTAACTAGCTTTTGTCATGATAAAATATTTCATTTGGAGCCACTGTACCAGCATTTCTATCAGTGATTTTGGACTCCTTCAACAGTCACAATTTACTAAATCCAGATTATCACTATTTATCTCATAGACAATTTCAGTGCCAATAAAAATAGGAAGACCAAGAAACAAAAAAACATTCCTACCTCCTGTTAGCATTTGTGAACATTTGCAAATACATTTGTCATTGTCTGCATCCTTTGTGCTAAAATCATTTCCTGGCTGGCTTATACTACTTATTTTGCCCGCTGTCCCAGTAAGTCCTTTAAGGTAGATCCTGTAAAAGTGAGGAATGGAAAAACAATTATTATGTGGAAGTTAATGGTAGTTGATCTGCAACATAATGATGGAATAGTTTGCAATAAATATCCTGTTCAAATAGTTAGTTTGCTTCTAGCCAATGTTCTGTTCTAAGCTGTTTTGCAGCATAATGTTTTCACATGAGTAGGAATGGTCAGCACAATATTCTAATCAACAGCCTCCACATTTGTAGGTATGACTGTTTGGTCATATCTTATTAGATGAAAGTGAGAGCAAGTAGATGCTAACTCCTGGAACTTTTTATACAGATCATGCATTTTTTAACACTGTGAGTACATTATGCAATTATTTTTTTAAACAACTTCAAGAGTTTAAGCCAATACATTTCTATTCTTCTTTTGCTGTTAGCAAATTTGCATCTGCAGGAGACAATACCATTACCTGGACTATTAATTACTAACTAGTAACTGGTATTTTAGGAGATACTCAGTTATTTTTCTTTTCACTTTTCTAATTACTCTTCTTACTCTCTTGTGACTGCATTTCTGTGTCACACAGCTCATCCTTCTCAGCATATTCTGTTTACATAAGGAGGAGATCTGATTCAGAAAAATTAATCTGTCCCTGGATCAGTCTTCATCTTGCATGTAATTCTCTTCTTATGACAGAAGTTGGTTTTGGTGGTTTAACAGATTACTTTCACCTATTTTATATTCTCTATTTGAAGATATTAAGAATAAATGAATTTGTATTCATTTATATTTCAAAAGATCGGCTCATTTCAGATTTTCTCAAAAGCCTTTTTCAGAAAGTTAAATATCCTGGTTTTCTTCAGGTAAGGTCAAAATTCTGTAAGACAGTTCCTAACATCAATGGCATTAAAGATTTCAAGTATAATGTATGACTTAGGGTTGATTATAAAATATCAAGTCTAATGTAAGACAGGCATTATTAATTTATTATTATTATTCAATTTTTAAAAGTACTGCTTAGTATAACAAGAAGATGAGAAGCAGCAGATGTAAATTGAAATGAGAGGTTCTGGCTGGATATCAGGAAAACCTTTTTCACAATGAGGATGGAGAAGTAGTGGAACGGGCTGTCCAATCTCTACCTTTTGAGATTATAAAGAGCCAACTGGGTAAATCCCTGAGCAACCTGGTCTGACTTCGTATCTTTTAGATCAGAAATTTTGGCTCAAAGTCCATTTTGATCTCAAATTTTCGATGAATCTATAAAACTCCAGTTTCATGGCCCAACTCATAATCTTTCCAGCATTCAGAATGTATTAATGCTCTTAATTGAATACTTTCCTTGGTTTTTTTTCTTTTTCATAATGTTAAATATATTTTTTAATCTACTTCATTTTATGATGCATTCCAAGTTTGGCTGCATGTTAAAATAAAGTATCATTTTACAGATGACCATCTTAGTTTTCAGCAATTGTTTTTTAATATTGTAAATGGATGGGGTAATAACCAAATTTGCAAAGATTGCCTTCATAAGTATTGTAAAGCCTTGCTTTAAAAAAGTCTCTGCTGTAGAATCTGACTCTTTCCAGATGAAAAAAATATTTGTTTTGGATTTGAGACAACTGTATATTACTAAGGCATTAATTAGATCTAGCAATTTGGCAGAGGAGGGGGGATGCTGACAGTTTTGGACTGCTTTGCACATAAACTTGAGTTGAAATAACAGCATCAGTTTTCTTAGGTGTCAGATTGACTTTGTTTACAACAAATAGTTGCTAGAAATCTTGGAGAAATTCGTCTGAGTTTAGGTAGTTTTTCTGTACAGTCACCTAAAGCTCCATAAATCTAAGATTCTTATAAAGAAACATTTTATAGATCATGTCACAAGAAAGCATCTGTTACAATATGGAGTCTCTAGTTTCTCCTCTAAGCAATCAAACAATATCTACTACATTTACAGAAAGCCTGGAGAATGAATTATGAACTGCCCATATATTTCAGCTGTGGCTGATCCTATTTAAATTGTATAATACTGTCATAATATTTATTTATATATATTTATTTGAAATTAGTATTATTTCCTATTTTAACAAAATATGTGAGAAGAGATTGAGAAGCTTCATACTTTATAGAATTATGGGAGCATATATAATAGGTCCATTAAAATCTGGTGTTTAAATTGACAGTTTTGTTGAGGGCTGAAACTGTACATTTACTGTTAGCTTAATTTTCACAGGTAGGAGAGTTATTCTTTGGCAATTCAAGCCAGTGGGTCCTGGAAGTAGAAGGTAGTATTACCTCTATATGCTGTTTATGACAACAGAACAGGTCCTACTAGTCACAGACTTAAGTGGAAAGTATCCTTGCAGTATTATCCATTTTAGTCATCCACCTTCCAGGAATCAATTTACTGCAGGGAACCAGAATATGATAGCACTTGCAGACAGGTTCCTATTGTCCTGAAGACGCTGCACTACCACCCATTACTTTGGCACATGTATCTGTCATACCATACCATCTCATCATCTTTGCACATCTTGTGTGTTACATTCACCCAGTGTGCACTAGTAAAACACACGTTCTCTCCATTGAAAAATTTGTTTTAGGCAATAGGTGAAAAATAGAGCAAACATTTCCAAGGTGAAAAATCATATTTCATCCGAAATACGATCTTGCATCTTCACAGTCTAGAATTATTATTAGCTGTTTTTTGTTTTTTTTTTTTTAATTAAGATCTGATTTTTTTCTGCTTACCTGTATTTTTGTTCCTCACTTGCTAGGGAGAAGTGGTCATACAATGAATATGCCTCATTTCCTTCCCAGTCTTTCAGGTGTATTTTAAGAACATAGCGTTTCTGATTAGTCAGTTGAGAAACAAACTCATTTCCCAGCCAGTACTCCCCAGCAGGATCACCAAATCCCTGTAATTCAAGAAGTATATTTAAATAGATTGTTTTCTCTGAGTTTGAAATTATCACTTTTATCAGTTTTTAAGTTTAATAGTTTTCAGTCTGTCAACTAAGAATTTGCCATGGGGTTATAGATCTGCCATATTTCAAAAAGTTAATTTCAGCGAAGACACTCAGGAATCTGAAATAGTGAATCAATATTACTCAGTAGGTTTGGAGCAGTTTCTAGTGTTGCCACTAGAAACACAAATATAAACAACTCAAAAAATGTGGATATATGAAACAGTTGTCTGATGAAAAATGAAGTTTCTCTTTAAAAAAACAAAACACACTTGCAAGTCTGCTTAGACAAACAACTTGTTCATTTAGAAAATGTAGAAGTAGTATATCTAAGGACAAAGATAACTTTTCATGCCCCTTGCATTCTAAGGATGCCATTAGTGCAACTTTATTAGATTAGACTTCAGATAATAATATTGAGGCTTCAGAAAACATTGTTTACCATCTTGTACTCTTTCCATGTCCGGTGAAAGTCCACACTGCCATCTTCACGTCTCTGAATAACTGTCCAACCTCCTCCACCAGTTTCCATGTCACAGTAGGCCTACCAGAGTAAGCATGTAACAACGTAAGTTCATGCAATCATGGCAAAACAAAAATACAAAGCATTTGCGCCAAGTTTTAAAGTGCGCAAATGCAAAACATGTATTAACCTAAAAATGCTGGTTTTCATAGCCTTCATACAAATCAGCTGTGGTTGCCCACAAATAAATATGATTTCTCAGTATATATGATGCTTAACAGAATACAAACGGTGCCTTAAAAATGGTTGATAGCTGCTGTGAAGGAATTAAAAAATGAATGTAGTTTCTGATTCTTTACTTCCCTCTGCTGATATTTTTGTAAGTTTCCTGATGAAGTTTCTCGCCTAAAAGATGTTTTCACTTCTCCATCTCTTTTTGTGAGAAATCCTTTCAAATTTCCATGGCGTGTCACATTAACATTAACAGATGTTAACATACTGTTAAATTCAGGCAATGAGCAAGCTGAAACATGTTTTTATTTCCACTGTCATTGTTCAGTGCCTTTGCAGATGGTCTGACCCCAAAGTTAAAACTAAGTACAGAACAAATATTATCTGAAAGTTAAATCCTGTAGCCGTGTTAATATAATTAATATCTTATATTCTAGAACAAAAAAATAACAACCATATGTCCAAATGTTCATAAATCATCTTTGATTTTACCAAGTTATTGCGAAACATCTCAGAGGATTGACACAATAAGCAGTTCTGTGAATTCTGTTTTAGAATACTCAATAAATGCATCCCCCATGCAGTAGAATTCAAACTAGTAAGTGATTTGTTCAGTCAGACTCCTTCCAGATTAAAATTGAAGTGACTGCCTTAAATAAAATGTTTGTGTATATTCATTGTAGTTTCAGAGAGAACAGGTATTACTGAAGGTGCCAATATACTGAGGACACTTATTACAGCTGCTTGTCACAATGTGCCTATAAATGCCTAAATCATGACTGAATGACACTGTTGCTATATGTCTTTTTCATCCTCTTCTACAGGAGGACTGTCTTATCAGTGTTAGCAGATTTGAATTCTTTGAACAGTCATCCTGGAAATTCATTGAAAAAATAGGACTTCAAAGAAACTTATGTTCTGGGGCATTGTTTTGTGTACCATCTTAGGAAGTAAAAGCGGGCTGAGTTTTCAATACAGTTGGCTTTTTTAGGGTGCATGTGTTATGCATATTTATATACACAAATTTATATAAAACAAACAGGGAATTTACAGTGCAAGCAGGGGCATATACACTGTTCAAAGGCATCAGACTTTTAAAGGGAAAGTGCTTAAAGCTGCAAATATTAAATGTATTAATGTTTCAATAGGCTGTAACATTGGATATTCAAAGCAGGTACTGTATTTTAAGGTTTCATCTAGATTCTTTGTTCAAAATCAGCAAACTGTGAGACATTCAACTGAAGAATTCTAGAAAGATAAAAAATAAGGAAAAGAGTTGTATTAGGGATTTCTTGTTAAAGTATGTCAAGTGAACGGAATTTAATTAAAAGTGGCAACTTTAATTTGTGCTGATGGATGCAGTTCCTTGCACCTGGAAGTACTTTGTGGTTGCACACTTGCTCCCTTGAACTAGCTAAAAAGTGAAAATTCTTTTTATCATCTATTAAGTAAATTAAATGTTTTGCTTTCAGGCTTGACTGGCAGTCCAGAACCCTGTCTTTCAAACTCTTACATATGCAGCTTTGCTTATGAAATCATCCCTTTGCTTTTCATATGATTTCCCTAGAAATCAGTTCTCTGAATAAACAAGATGAAAATACTTATTGTAACACTAGGAACTTCAAATTTACATACACACTTGGGTTTTAATTTGGGGAAAAAATAAACTCAATGAAGAAAAATGCCAGTAAAGATTGAGGAAAGAAAATTAATGAAATAAGATGACCTATGTTTATTACTTTTTACTACATATACTGAAGTGAATGATATATATTCCTAAGTAATTTTAAGGATGCAGATATGCTATTCAGTAAAATTCACTTAGTTTAAACATTAAATTACTGTGTCAGTCTGCAGAGGGAACAATTTTTTCATGATATATGTGAAAGACGAGGGGAGACAAAGCATTTATTTGGATTATAACTTCTTTTTAAAAAAGAATCTTCATTCTCCAGTAAAATGATATGCGTACGAGGCTTTCTCTAGCATTCATTACTAGAACAGAACTCTTCTGACCTCTCAGCCTAGCCCAGGTTTTATATTCAAAAGGAAGAAATGTAACATTTCATATGACTAGTAAAAATAGATACCAAGATTAGGCAGGCAGCAGGAGTCTTCAAACAGATGCCAAAAAGAATAAAGAGATTAGCCTCTCGAATTACAACAAATTGGCAGGAGGAATATTTGATTTATCTTGTGAACTGCTTCAGTATTTACAGTTCTAGCAGCTGTAGTACGAAGAGAGCTAAGGTCAGCTGTTTATGTTTTTCACCTTCAGCTAGAATCAGTGCTAAATTTTTTAAAATGCTGTAATGTACATGTCACCAGGACTAGTCCCCTTTCCAAAGATTGTGTGTAAGCTATGAGCAGTTTGATGACAGTTTGGTGTCTTAACTGTCTAGGAAGTTGATTTTCAGTACAAGTAATTTTTCTTCTTTATTCTTGTACATTAGGATATTTAGGGCATAAGAGTTTTCAGACCTACTTTCTGAATGGTAAGGCTGAAGAACCACTCCAATTTTTATACCAAAGCACTTGTGGTGGCCATGTCTGCACAGAGTCCATTCACATAACTTTTGGCTGTTTCTGAGCCATGACGCTTAATGATTTTGTATTCTGCTATCCCTAGCTCCCAGAGATGTCACTAGATAATAATTGTGGTTCTTAGTTTCTCTTTTCTGGGAAAAAAAAATCCCAAACAACTTACATGTGTGGTTTATAATGTAATTTAACCTAATACCAGTTGCCAGTGAAAAAGGTATGATGAAACTTCTAAAATTCACAAAAAAACAAAAAAAAAAAAACAAAAAAAAACAACAACTCTCATCTGACTTCTTCCTATATCAGAGAAGCTACACACATGCCCTTTTTTAATGGAATTAAAATTGGAAACAATCTGTGTATGTGTATTTTAGATGTACGGTCCATGGCTCCTTTTGAAACGACTACCTAGTTGTCCAGATAATCACTTTTTAGCAAAATTACACAAAACCATTTTGTTGATAAATTCAAACTTGCCCAAATCACTGTCTGCAGTCAAAAAAGCCTTGGCTTGGAATGTGTGTCAGTCGAAAAATTCAGCTTCATATGGGTGGAAATGGGGAAGAGCTTAGCCATTGCTTCTGCTCTTATTTTAAGATCTAGGGTAATGGGGTTGTAACAGTTGCTTAAAGGTTGAGCTAATATATTAGGGTCATCTAGACCAGAATTAACAAGATTAATTAATCAGAAGGTTAATCTGTTCAGGTGCCTGCTGTAAACATGAAGCAATTGACTTTTCATGATTTGCCTCTGCCATTTTTCCTTGTGTCAGCAGTCTTTTGCTGTTTTTCCTCAGTGTTTTTTAAAGGACTTAGCTTTTGTCCTGGTGTAGAACAGGAAAGCTTGAAAACTTGAAAATATTAATGGAATGAAATAATTGTTTTCCTCTCAGCTCTCATATGCAGTTCTTTAGTTCTGGATTATGATGGGAGACAAATTAGCAAAGTGGGATCAGTTACAGATTACACAGAAGTTGTTTATAAGCCTGTTGGGAGGTCAGAAGGTGTTACAAGAGGAAAAGACAAAAACATAAACAGCAGTGCAGCACTTCTGCACATAAAAAAGGTCATTCTGTTTCCTGGTCCGAGTGGCCATCCACATCATAAACATTTGAAAATGGTGTAACGTGTTGATTATCCCTAAACCTTCACTTCCCTTGGCAACTCCTCTTCCACATTTGTATTTATATAAAAAATCTGCTTCCGGTTAAAAGTTTTTAGTCTTTTATTTTCTATCCCATATAGTAAGTAAACCTTTACTGTCTTTTGAAGTGTCTTTTTCATACTATCTGAAGTAGGCAGAATAAGAATAAAATCTCTCATATTACTAAATGAATTACTAGTTTAATTAAATTATTTTAACTACTTTCTTAGCCTAGTCAATTACCAGAATAGGTAGTTTTGTTAAGTGTTTTAAGCCTCCATGTTCAAATATTTAATCTCATATGATTAAATGTTTAATGTCCATTTTAGTGGTTTATATTTAGGGATTTTTTTATTGTACTTTTGTTTCAGGGACAGAATATTTTGGTAGGTTTTAATTTTGCGGAAATGTACATTATTCAGATCACATAAACTGCCTAAACATTTATGGCTTTGAAAATGCAGTGTTAAAGTTTATGAAATTTTCATTCTGTAATATGGCATGCACTTCTGTCTGCTTTTAGAAAATATGAATGCTATATATTATTTTTGATGGTAAAATTAAAACCAAAGGTAAAAGCCTGAGAGAAGTAATATTAAGAGACTCAAGGAATGTAATCATTCCTGAGATGTTTCACAAAGACTGCTGCAATCTATTACTTTAGAGATGCAGCAGCTTGCATCTCATTTAGCTTTTAAAATTATGACTGTAGATAAATATGCTATTTAAATACCATTCTGCTTCATGTGTAATAAACACTTTATTGCATCTTATGCAATTAAGTTTCTTGTGAAACAGGTGTATTGAATATAGACTAGACTATTCCAAAGGAAAAACAGCCTGTTTGGTTTTTACTTTTCCAAAGGAAGCAAACCGCAAATACCATAATTTCTCTAGATGATATCTACAGAAATCGTAAATTTTACGTATTGTATTTTTTAGAACTTATCCAAACATATTGCTTTTTTCTTTTAGTTGAGAGCTTTGTAAGGGTAAAGATCACAATCTAGCTTGGGTTAGATGAAGTTCTGGCACTTCAAAGACTAGTCACTGTTGAACTTAGTTCTTTGCTATCACAACTTGATTCTCTCACTTTTTCTCTATCAGAGTTTTACCAATTGCTTTTCCACATGTGCCCTTATTTTTCTCTGCTTTTGTACATTTTCTATTAGTTTTTTTTCCCCCAAAGTATTTTTGATATAATAAAGTAGAGCCTCAAGCACTCCAGAAAACACTTTTTTTTTTTTTTTTTTTTTTGTAAGGAAATGTTTATGAGATTATAAAAACGGTAGAAAATTATTTAGTGTTTGTCTAAGAAATATGTTAAGCATTTTTGTCTATATTCAAATGTCCCTTGGTCACTTGGGCTCCTCAGCCTGCTGTGTCTGAAAAGCTGGAAACAAACATTTGTCATTTGAGTCTCACTCCTTGGCATGCTTATAGTCACACAGTCCACCTGCCACTTTTCTCCCTTTTGGATTTTATTGACCATTTCAACTGAATTATACCATCTGAACCTTTATCATTTTATTTACTTTGGTGGATGGAGAATCTCTGTAAGACATTCGCTCTTTCATCCAGGGTGCCATTTTTATTTCAAGATTTCTTCTATAAAGGTGTAGTGTGCTGCTTTGAACTAAATTGAAGTTCATTTCAGTTAAACACATAGGGAGACAAGATATCCATAGAAGAATTAATTTCAACTGATACAGTGAAAACACCACAAACTCATCTTCTATTTAAATCATAGTGGTATTTTCCAGGAAAGTCCTCTGTTTCTGTATCCTTAGTGCTGATTTAATTGCTATCTAATTGTTACACAAATGCCCTTAAAACTCTGCATAACAAAGAACTGGAACCCAGTACTGAATCCAGTACTAGGAGATTTGCTTACATGAGGACATATCCATAAGTACTCTTTCTTTGCCCCTGATTTTACCTTCTTCTGCCAACTGAAAGTACTTGGGCATGTGAAGGAGCTAGGAAGTTAGAGGAGACAGGAGATTGCTGATCATGCATAGCAGCTGTGTTGGAGTTAGAGATTTTACAAAGAAATTACAGGACTATATTTCATTAATTGTGTTAATTATGAGGAAACAAAGAATGAAATTCTGGCATGTTGAAATGAACAATAAAATGTTGTTTTGACTAAGCCAAGATTTCACCTGAAGAACTTCCTGTGAGACACTCAGATCAGTAAGTGATGACATGCTCATTAAAAAAAACATGATAAGTAATAAACTTCACTATTAATTAGCTTTTAAAATAGCATATTTACCAGATCTAATAACTTTTATCTAGGCAGCAGTTTATAGGCATCCTACCTTCTTTTCTTGTACAGTGTTTGGAACTGTTAAAGTGTAGATTCCACTTGTTGTCAGTCCAGACTTGAAAGCCTCAGCACAGTCTTTGAAGCTGATTTGCTCCTCTTTAGCTATGAAGTTGTTCTTAGCTGTTAAAAATACAGCAGAAATTGAAGGCATTAAGAGAAGATGAACAGATGTTACTAAGAAGCAATTAATCAGCTTAAAACTTAGCAGTTCTGAAAAATATGCCTGGTCCCAAAAGAAATTAAGGTAAAAATTATATGTGGTGTTACTTGGTATTATTTAGAGACATTATTTTGATATGAGCGTGGTTGTTTGATTGGTTAAAAAGTGCTGACATTTCTTAATATGTGGAATAAGAGAATTTAGGATATAGTTTCTCATTCAGTTGAACAGTTTCTGTTTCCATTCATTGTCTTTGCTAAGACTCCTACATGCATTACAACCTCTGCACGCCCTAACTACTATTGCAAACATATCTAACTAGCAACTGATTATTTTAATAATGACCTTTGGCCAGTACTCTACTGTTGTGAAATCTAACATAAGAGTTATGAAATCTTTTCTAATACAGCTGACTGGAATATCTTCACTTACATAGTTTTAGCTAGTGGCTTTGACCCTGTACTGAGCAGACACAACTTTGTATGTACCAAGCTGAAACTTGGCAGCGCAGCCCAACTCACAAAGGAAATATCCCTTCTGGAATTCATTTGTATAAAAAATGTATTTTAATATGCCTAAGCCTTCTTATTTTACAGAACAGTCTAAAGCTCATCTTTTTGTTCAGTTCTTTATTAACTATGGAGGTTGGAATTTCCTGGCACTTTGCCTGCTGACTGATATTTCATATTTTACCCTTTTGGGGTTGGTTCTGTGTATTTTCCCTTTGAACTTAATCTAACAAGCACAGCCTATTAGTACAAAGTTTTAAGTGCCAGATAAATACATGCTTATATTACAGTTGCTTATTATGTTCTCGAAAAAGAACTTGCTTATTCATTATTTACCTGTTTACATGCTTTGCCTTAAACATAAAAATAACATTCAGTGTTTTGATAGCTTTTCCACACTCTATTGTTTGCATACTGTCTTAGAAGCTTTCCCTACTAATTTTGTCTTTTTGGCAAGCATTCATTATTTTTTCCACTCTGGGTTTAACAGTGTTGTAGCCAACATGACTTTGACTTGTTTACTTATTTGCGCACTAGCATAGCAGATAATATCAGCAGGAACATGTACAGCCTTGGTAATGGTATTTAAGGGGATAGTATCAATAATTAAGACAAAAACCTTGGGTTTTCTTTTTTTTGAAAAACGTACATCATATAATTTAGGACGCCACTGAAAGCAAGGACTCCTGAACACCCTTTTCCTTTTTTGTGATTCAACTTACAGCAACAAAGCACAGTCCATCTATAGTGTTTTCTAAGTTGTAATGACAGGTATTTTAAATTTTTTCTAGTATTTAATTTAAAATCTTTTTTTAGAGGTTATATATGTTCTGTGTTTTGAGCCCTGAGAATTTTACAGGCAGATATGCCAAATTCTTTACCATTTTATATGTAACAGCTACAACTTATTAATTTGGCAATGTTCCAAATCAGACATGAAATTCAAAGTAAGGAATTGGTTCATTTGTTTAAATCCTGTTTAGCCATAACTTTCAGTTTATGGCTTGTGTGGAGTTTTTTAATGGAGCATGTGAATCAGCATAAATTCAGAAGCTGTGCTCAGTGACTATAATTTGTTGCAGGGCTGTCAAGCATTTAAGGGGGAGATTATTGCCTACAAAATTTGCTAAGTTGAGGGATTTTTATAATGAACAGGGAAGCTTCAGTGAAAGACCAAGGAATTATGGGAGTACCTGCTCCCCTGGGCTGGAGCTTTTGTTGTTTGGGGCATACATAGGTGCTAAGCCCTGAGTCAGTACTGATTTCTTTGCCTTCTATAGCCACTATAATTTGTCCTCTCTTTGATCAACTCTGTATGAACAGAGCAATAAGAGGTGGCAGAAGCAACCTTTGGGAGCCAGGAAGAAAAGCTACAGCCCTGCATCATGCAGTCCAACCTAAATACATGGTCAATATATACATGAATGAATGCCCTGTGAGATGAATGATACTTGGCATCTCTGTGTTTCGTAGAACCACAGAAAAAGTCTCCAGACAAACCAATATAAACCATGGAAGATGAACAAAATGTTGAAAACATAGATGTTGCAGCTGTTTCCCCTCCCAGTGTGCCCCTAAAAAATAGGTTAACTCAGATGCAAAATGTAAGGAAAGTTATATAATTTTTGAGAAGCAGAAGTGTGGCAAAACCGGTTGTCAAGACTTTATAGTTAATAATGTACACAATTTAGGGAATGTCACTCAAATGATATAAGCATGTCTGCTTTTACTTACAGTTTGGAGTAGATATCATAGTAAGCAAGTTGTGAACAGTCTCCATCAGATCATGTTGCTGTTTTTGCAAAACTGAGTTGTTTACTGTAGCTGTAACTAACTGTTTTTCTAGTTCTTCTATAATAGAATTCTGTCTGGCTACTAGGACTTGAAGCTGATCTTTTTCATCTTTTATTGACTTCAGCTGAAGAGTGTGCTTGTCTTCCATCTCAAGAACTCTTTTTTCTAGAAAGCTAAATAAAGGATTACAGTTAGGCTCCAGAGAAACAATTCTGATATGATATAGAGAGAATCAAGCCTGTTGCAGAAGTTCCTTTCTTCAGAAGTACTAAACTTCATTCTCTGATGCCATGAATGCAATAGAAAGCTGAAGAAAAGCTTAGTTTAGAGAAGAAACGAGTTTAGTTTGATACATGTGCTTTAATTTATTATATTAGAACATTCATAAACTACATTATCTACTATAGTCTGTATAGCAGGCTTTTAAAGTGTAATAATTGAGTGTTTGATAATTCAACATTATGAAAGAAAAGATATATTGAAAGATTTCATGGGGTTTACCCTATTAAGAGATAACAATTATTTAAAGATGAACCTATGAACTTTTTGAATGTCCTGTAATTATAGTAAAATATATACTTAAATAAACATTATGGTATTGAGACAGGGAAACATGCAAATAGTTGCTTGAATGTGTGTAATCCATCTCCTGTTCTGGAGCTGGTGCAAGTACATGACTGGCTGGACTATCATTTCATTGGCAATTGTTCTGATGTTAAAAGATGCATGACTGGAAGGGATAAGCTTACCTAAAATCCACTGCTGTTGTCAAAAAAAAAAAAAAAAAAATCCTGAACTTTATGTTTCAAGCAGATTAGCTCACTAATAGATTGTCTTTTGTTAGGTGAGAAATAATGCTTTTGTCTTTACTTGGGTTACAAGGGTAGTCTGAAGTCTGCAGAGTTCAACACACACAAAAAAAAGTTACATTTAAAGTTCAGTATTTACTTTCTTTCTATTTGATAAGGATGCTTGTTTTTATTAAGCTGGTAGATAAAACTTTTAGGGAGCATATATAAATGTAGTAGAGTAGTGAACTAAAATGTCAAAACATGTCTCCTGGGTTTTTTAAGCTAATTCTTTCAAAATAAAAAGTACTTTGCACATATGGTTCTCATTGAAAAACATGGCTTTGAAGGAGAAAACCTACTGTTATTGCTGCTTTTAGATTTCTCTGTAAACTGTTTATTGCCAAAAGTAAAATAGGACCCTGGTGATATGAAAATGACACCAGCTGAAAAAAGGTATGAGCCTTTGGACAACAGCCAAATACAGAAACTGATCGGAGTAATAGCTGAATATAGGTCTGAATTTCAACAGATTGACTAGCAAGGAATATTGAATATGAGTGGTGTCTGACTTTAGTTACCAGGTTAGAAAAAAAATCTGGCAAAGACCTGATTGTGTATTCAGATAGCTGTGTACTACATGGAAATAAATGTTAAAGATGTGGTTTCACTGAATTAGCTTGATTCAGGTTATATAGTGCAGAAGTCTAAAGAAGAATACAAATTGGCTACAACTGAAGTATAGAGAAGTGTTTCAGTTTTAACCTCAACGTCCACATAGAGAGGAAAACTTTAGATAGTTAAGTATTATATATAAACAGAAAACAAGAATAAACCTGCATGATTCTCTAGGCTTTATGTAATATATGACATTTGTAATGGGCTTAGCTGGGTGTGGAGAGCTTCTGAACAAGGCCTTATTTTCCAATTTGAGTACATTTGTTCTTAAAACCATTAGGACACATCAGGGAATAGCATTTTATTGAGTTGATAGACAGACTTACCTGTTCTTTTCCTGTAATTTAGTTATCTCGTTGGTCTGATCTGAAATCTGTCGTTCTAGTTTGTTAGTTGAAAGAGAGTGTTCCAGAAGCTGAAGTTCAAGTCTGGTTGTCTGGTTTAATACCTAAATAAAACGTATAAAAATATTTTAAAAATAAGATTCTTTTTTAAAAGAAATTGTAATTTCTTTATGTTGTGAAATCTCTACTTAAGCCTGTAACTAACTAACTAAATAAATAAATATTTTTAACACCTAATTTGGGAACAAATGCCCATAGAAGTAGACTGTAAAACACACAGAGTTGCACTGATTTTGTATTTACACTACCATGTAACATTGGGAATATTTCAGTAGTACACTGTTTCCAATCAATAGCTGCAACTTGCTGTGTACTTTAGTTTTGTTGTCATGCTCTACCCTCTGATATTCTTATTTCATTACTGGAACTATCATGGTGGCTGTTCAGGGACTAAGTTTCTCAGTCTGGTGTAGAAAGCAAGCACTTTGCTTATCTTTCACTGGTTAAATCTTGGCCCAGTCCTGAAATCACGGCATAGTTCACTCTTATCTACTTTGATTAATCCCAAATTATATTTTAAATAGTTAATCATGTAAACCACACTTTGGTTATTTCGCTCCTTGAATTTTAATGTTACCTTTTCTCTCTACATGTATTGTTTACTATCTTTAAATGAAGAAATGCAGATATTAGAAAACATGGAAGATACTTTTTGGTTTGTATCAGCTTGCATTACTTTGAGGCATGTTTTCTAGAAATATTTTCTCATTGTTTTAGAACAGCTTTTTTTAATTCAGCAGAATTTGGCTTCCCTTGGCAGGAAGAATTGATTACTCATGTCCTTCATGTTAAACAGTCATTCAGGACATGATTTCACACTTAAGTGTAATTGAAAACTATTGCCAAAAGCAAGTGTCCTTGAGAGAGCAATTGTTTGGCTAATTTCCTTATGTTGCTAATTAAGCCCTTAACCCAGTCACCAGTAATTTCAAGCAGAGAAGGAAAGTTAGTGCTGATTTTCTTCCTCTAAGCAGAAAATAATTGAGTAATTTCCATAAAGACATTACTGTGAATGAGTAAGTACATTCTCCTAACATCTGCAAAATAATAGGCTCCTGAATAATGCAGTCAGAAAGTTTAATCCAGTATGCCTGTCAGCTATGAACCATCAGTTTATCAAGGAGTTCAGAAAGGCTTGGTTTAGGTTAAGATACGTAATTTAATTCATTGGATGACTTCTACACAGGGTAAAATGCCTAACAAGGAAAGACAAATCCTTTTTTGTTTGTTTAATTTAGAGACTAATATGTACAGCAGGCAAGTTTATTTCTGTGTGAATTTGCTCATCTCTCAGTTTTCTAGTAGACTTCTAATTCCTTTTTCTTCATTCACCTCTGATTTGTTTATTTATCTTTCCGTTAAATGACAGTAATACAGTGCATTGTGCTGGAAATGAACTATTATCCCACTTACAGTATATGTGAAAACATTCATTAAAATGAAAACACACAAAACTGAAATGTAAAAAAAAAAATAACTTGATAAATGGAAGAAAGGCAGGTCGCCAGAACTCTTTTTCTGGTTGTGAAAGGTGAATTATCAACAAAGACATACAATGGGGGTTGTATAAAAAGCACACTAGTACCCAACTGATGCTTGGATATAGTATAGTAGTTTTAAGCACATTATCCTTAAAGATGAATGGAACAGTTGTCTTGCTAGACACACTTCAAATCCTCCTGTAATTGGAAGTTTTTCAAGTGACAGTAGTGGGCTTGAGATGGAACTATGTATTACCAATTAGTAATGTTTCTTTAAGATGGACAGAGCTCTTGATTATAATGATTGACTTCTAATTGTTGAACTGCATAGTGTAACGCAAAACTGTGTTAAATGTATAGTTGTGGGTGTCTGGGAAGCAGAAGCATTTTTAGTTTGAAATTCATTACTTACTTGTGCTTCAACATCTGTTAATTTGCGAGTCTGTTCAGCTGTTTGATTTAGTAAGTTTGTGCCTATTTCAATCATTACTGCAGTCTGGTTGTGCACTGCAGTTTGCTGGATCTCTACCATTTCTTTCTTCATACTGTCTTGGATGTAATTCTCAAGCTACATGGGAAAGGAAAGAGAGAAGAAGATAGTTGCATTCTTTAAATGTTGGAGGGGGGGGTAGTACAGTAAGGCTGCGGGCTGCCTTGCTAAACAAATCTGTTCCTTGTCTGTTATGCATTTATGTGAAGTTTCCTCATGTTAAGCTCTGAAAGGAAGGGCAAATATGACATGGAATGTGCGGCCACTCATTTTCTAAAGACAGGAATAAAGATTTGTAGGAGGTAGGTAGAAGGTGTAGCAGTGAGAATGCTTGCAGGCACTTGGAAGCTTTCCTGCATTAGTGCTCCCACCACTGTAACCATCAGAGGAGCTTCACCAGCTTTGGCAGCGATGGGAATGTTTTAGAAGGCAAAAGCTTAGGAGTTCAGTCATCTTCCTCCATCTAGACTTAAATATTTTCAAAAGCATTTTTCATCATATGACTAGAAGACAGAGAAGAGGTCAAATGTCATTTAAAACTGTTCTGTGTGCATTTTTATCAGAGAGAATTTTAAATAAAGGAATGAAACAGTAGAAAAAGTTTAAGTAGTTTTAGATGCTTAATATTTAGGAATACAAAACTTGGTTTAAATATTTGATTCTGAAGTAATTTCTGTGTCTAATAAGGCTTTTTTGGTAGTAATTTTATAACAGATTACAGTGCTTTGAGATTCAGATCTGGCAAAAGCTTTGACCCACACCTACTATACTGCTGTGTAAATAACTGTGGATATTAAACTTTATTCTTCAAGGTTGGTTCCTTGTTAACTAGAGAGAGATCAAAATGGCAATCTGAGCAAAGCCATCTCTGCAAATAGGATTACAGAACTCCATGACTTCTTTGAAAATGTTATCGCTGACTTATTCCAAAACACACCACTAGAAAATGAGTTAATTCTGGGCTTAAAGGTAAGGTAAACATTTTACGGTAGGCTCAGGCAATTGCCCAGTTAAAACACACAGCTGTAATGTTGTTCTGATTACAGTAGGCAAAACCTGTGATTACAATTTAAGGTGTCTGGTAGTTCTGGTTGCCAGATTTTTACACCCCTTGTCGCTCTGCTTACAACCTTCCAAAGCAGTTTTCTTTGTACACACAGATCTGCATTTTCATAATTTATTTTATTTAAATATCTGTGAGTATAAGCCTATCTCCAGGTACCTAGCCTCTTTCAAATGGTATCTCATTCATATGATGTATTCTAAATCACTGAAGTATTCTCTTGACTTTAGTTTAACAATTTGTCATCACATCTGTTTCTAAACTTAAAAATATTAAATAAGTAACTTAGGGAATATGGTATTTGTGCTTACTTGAAAGCATGAAATATGAACATCAAAAGGGATTTACTTTAAGATTTAAAGCCAGTTTTATGATCTGGCTCATTTATCCCAATTTAGAGCAACGTGCAGCATCAAAATGATACTGACCTATGAAGTGACTTCGAAGCTTCTCAAGGCTTTTTTTTCTCCAAAAAAAAACCCTACAGACCATGATTACATAAATCCCTTCTGTTTTTTCCTTCATGTTCACTAATCCTCTCCAACTTTTGTGCAGTCTCTCATGTACACATCGTAAAATCTTTTTTCCTGACCTGAATCATGATACATACTCATCCCTCTTTGCTTATCTTTTCCTCCCTCTTCATCATACAGTGGAAAATTGTAGAAAGTAGGCCTTTCTACTATTACATTTCATCATTTTTTAGGGGCAGGTGCTTACTTTCATCTTTCTTCAAATACAGATAAAGGAAATATTTTAATCCAAAATACCCATTATCTCCCCCGACTTAGCAAAAGCAGAACATGTTCCTATTGCATACTCTCAGTCCTTGGGCTTCCCTGAGAGGGAAGTGGAGGAACCTTTTCAATACAGGCTCCAGTTAAGACAACTAAGGCTAAATTTCATCAACAGCACTGGGGATTAGCAGCCATTTTGAAAGGCTTCAGTTCTTTGTGGCATATTTCTTTGTAGAATACTATTTAACAGCTCCTATTGAACAGCCTCATTCCTTTGTAAGAAGTAGCACACTCAGCACTTCTGCAAGGGAGAGAATACCCTGGATCATTTACAAGAGGGAATGGCACAGGAATAAAATGCTTCAGTCCCCATCCATGAGTTCAGAAGCTTGACAGCTCGGTCTGAACAGCATGTCTGTCTTCTCCCATATTTTACTCAAATTTGGAAGGTGCAGCAGGGATTATTTGCCAGATTTCTCCTAGCCACATGGCTAGTTACAGAAAGTCAACTTTTAATCTCTTTATAATTTGATTAATAGCTGGCATATAAGACTTTTGTTGATAATATGTCAACCCAAATTACATGATGGTTATTTTGGACAAATTGTCAAAAAATAGTCAAAAAGCAGACCATTAGTGATGCATCTTTCAGAAATTCTGCTTCTAAGGAAGTAAGTCAATGAATTCTATCTTAAAGGAAATTGCAGGGAAGAGATAAAGAGGTATAAATATATTCAGATTTGAAAGAAGGCATAGATAGTTAATAGCATTTCAGTAAGTCTTCATGGGATTCTTTTCATGAAACATTCTATTTTTTGTGTAAGACTGGCTGGCACGTATTCTTCAAGAAAGTAAATATAAAAATGAAAACAGATGGGAAAAAAAATGTGTCTCAAAGTATGCTTAAATAGCAAAAACAGCTGGGAAAATTGAAAAAAAAATAATTTCCCCATTAGAATTTGTAATATAGTTATGGTAATGCTTTTTTAGAGACAAAATTCTGTGAGGTCATCAGTTTGGGGCTCTCATGCTTTATTACTTCAAATCATATAAAATCATAAAATTTAATGAAAATGCTTTAGCGACACTACCAAATGAACTAGGACAGATCAATCATTTTGGAGCACATTCCAAAACATTGCTCTTATAGCCAAGATTGTCTTTTTTAGAGTAAACTTTAAATTGGCAAGAAAGAAATGACAACATGTGGAGTATGCGTTAAAAGAAGTTTGTTTTCTAGCCATTGGCAGAGATAGTATTAATCCTTTATGAAATGTTGCCAGTACTTATTTAAATGAAGAGCCTTCCTGACTGCTATTGTACAGTGTCCATATTACAGAACAGTTTTCCAAAAACTCCATAACTTAATTGTGCGTTTCGAAGGCATGTTATCATTCTTTCATTTAAAGTTATAAATGAGGTCTTGCTTTTGTTCTTTGTTGCCAAATGTGCTAGTACTAATTAAAGAGTCATGTTCATGGCAGCATTTATAACTATATGAATACATACATCCCTTCTTTGACAAATGCTGCCTTGTATAAATGGTACAAATAGTACTGGCTGCTAGTTTCATTTTATTAAGTTTGTCATTTATTGGAGCAGTCTTTCCTAATAAAGTTTGGTGATTTTCTTAATGTTTAAATTACTGATTCTTTCAACTGTAACATTTCTTTTCAGAGAGCAGTTTCCACATAGTGCTGTGTCCCTTAGTACAAGTAGGAGGGTGGCATGATCCTTTGTATCCAAGGATTCACCACCCAACACCTAAGATCATCAGAATCTATCAAGATCTTTTTTCCTTCAATCAAATATGGATTGCTATACTAAGCAATTCATCACTTTCAAGGACATTATCTATACATTTGAGAAAATTCCAAAAGCAGTTTTTAGACTTTTTTTTGTCAAAGGAAATCTGAAGATAATCTTTATTCTTACAATAAAGCATCCATTCTAAAATTGATAGAAATGTCAAATAGGTCAAAGTTTATCTGCAGTCATACCTCTATAGCCCTGCATTTAGATCAGCAGATTCACTGCACAAAAAATGACATTAACCCCATAAACTCAGCAACTGCTGTGTGTGATAGACTATATGAAGCTCAGCTGCATTTAGGTTGTTCATTCTAACAGCTGATTGCTGGATAAGTGGAATGGTCATACACCTTCATGCTCCTGCTCCCCTCCTTGCACCAGCTCTCACAATATTTTGGGACTTATGACTAAGCCTGGAGGCACTAACTTCAAAGAAAAGAAGGGGCAATGTCCTGTCAATTTGGTGGACTGCGGATCTGTCCTAGATGTCAAAGCTGTTACCAAGATAACTGTGGCTGTCAATAGCATAGAAAAGTTACTGTAACAAGTAACATGATTTAAAATTATATGCTACAGTTTTAAATACAGACTTTGCCCAATATTTGCCCAGGATATTAGGGTATACGAGGGTCATTGTCTTCCTCTGATTGCACTGACAACTGATTGTGCATCTACCATTAATTTGAAGTTTTAGGCCCTTGATATTCTTGGCATTGGCTGTCTGATAAATATGGAATAATTTAACTAAATCCAGCTTTCTTCATAGTTTGAATGAATGGGGAAACCCAAAGAATATGCATTATGTTTCCACGCAAAACAGCTATTTCTATACAGACTTTGATTGTACCTATTAATTAGTTTACAAAGTAGTTCAAAAGAACTTTCAGAAGTATTAAACAGGTTGTATTGCAACACGTATTGGAACACATTTTGCATGGTTAGTCATCTAATGTAGATACAGAGAAAAGTGCAGGGATAATGTCTGTAGCCTTTTTCCTCTTATTTTTGTTCTGAATTTTCCAAAGTGGTAGAAAACCTAACAACAGAAAATACAGTATTTACAACTAGGCACTTCTAAATATACATTGAAGCTACAGGGTTTGACATATATTAAGCTGTCAAAGGCTTTTTGAGTTACTACTCTTGCATCCCTACTGGAAATGTCCTTTGCTTTATTCAAAATGTATCTTTGTGAATTTAAACCAAAGGCATTTAATCACCTCATCTAATACCTTTAGTCATCATCCTGACATTTTGTTCTCTAAAATTTGTGTTTATACACAAAAGTGAGCAAGATGGAAAATGAACTTAAGCATCCATAACCTGTTTAGCTTAGTTCTAGTGACAGGGCAAAATATGAAAACCGCTGATGAGTTTCATTAGTTCTTTTTCTGAATACTTTTTCAGAGTATAGATGAGACCTTCCTATTTCTCATGGTCCAGATGTTTTCAGTCCTCTTTAACCTAGTAATGCTTAGTCTTAGGTGCCTTGCCCTTGTTTCAGAGTGGCACTGTTCTTTGGACTGTGGCTGCATCTGGTTTCTTCATGAGTCACCTGCAGTAGATTTTCGCCCATAATTTGAAACTCGTGCCTATGTGCTATGGTCTCATTATAGAAGGTCATTTATATACACCAGCTACTGCTTAAAGAAAAATGACTGCTGCTGCTGAACCCATGACAGCACTGAATCCTTATCTTTCTGATTCACAGATATATTTTTGTATATAAAGACAGAAAATGCAGTTTTGTCAAGGACTATTGAAACAGGCTTTACTTGCAATTAAAATATTAAATATGTAAACTGGGTTTTTTTGTAGTATAATTGAAGGTTGGGTTTCTTGGGGTGAGCCTGACTTTCTGGATCCTACTGAACATGGATAGTAGTGAAATGTAACACAGTCTTTTTAAAAAGAAGAAAACACCATTACGGTTTCATCACAGCAGTTTGTATATACAATGTGAAATATTTTGCCTACATATATATGCCATGCTGCTTAATGTGCGTGTATGTAATGAGAGAAGCATCATACTGCCTGGCTTTCCGTATGTGCTTATATTTGTATTTCCACATCACTGCAATGTATTCGTGTTATGAAGATGAAATACTGTAAAAATTTCAATTCTGCAGAAAATTTTGTTCCTTTTAAAACAGTTTTTCATCCTTCTTTTAACAGTCTATCAATGTTGCTACTGCTTAAAGTCAGAATAAAATTGGAAGAATCACTATCCCATCCAAGATCCATTTATCTTGACAGGGAACACATTTTAAGGGCATTGCATCAATCCCAAGTAATCAGATCTTAAGCTATTTTAAATTAGCTTTTAATAAAATAATGCATTTCTCTGTTTTCTGAAAGTCAGTTATCAGTTTCAGTAGCATGTAACTTTTGGAAAATTAGTACTCTGCAGAAGAAAATAGCAGTTGTGTCTGTGAAAGAGACATTTTAAATTGCCTTTTTTTCTTCTTTTCTTTTCCTGGGGCAGGAAGTCCCACTGGACTATGTGTTGTTTCTCAAGGGAGGGGAAAAAATCTTTTGGGAATGTATATGGGAATGCTTGAGATGTCTCTACCCTATTAGCTTCTTACATGCCCCATCAAGCATATCTGCCTGTCCAGACCTCCAGCTAAGATTTTTCTCTTATCTCATTTTCCTGTCAGCAAACAAAAGGTGAAAGTAACATCATAAATGAATCCTAGCTGAGAGTGAGCTGTGATTTACTGGAAAATATTCAAGCTAAAATTGTGTAATAAAATACTAAAGGTTTAAATGCTAACTCTTAAAATAGTAAATACAGACTTTAAAGTAAGTTATATGCAGTAGATGGTTCAGTTAATGCCACTTGTGTACTAAATAAAAGCTTACCAATTCATTCTCATGTCTGACTGCATCTCATTTAGAGGAAGCTGTATGTTATGCTTTCATAATTTATGCTTCTAGCAGAAGGAAAAAATTCCCCCTTTCACTGGAAATAACCTACCTGAATAAAAACCAAATGTTTCATTAATATAACATGAAATGCCTTCATTGTCTGCACAAATATTATGAAGAATAACTTTCACTCTGTGTCCTTGACTGGAAGTATGTTGTACCTAATACTAAAAGTTATTACAGCAAGATAATCCTTTCTACTGTATGTTTTGAACTAAAAAAGTTATAATCAAAATGATGACCTAGAAAAAGCAAAAGAGTGTATAACAAAAGGCAAGACATGCTGAGAGCTGATACTATCCCAAAGGCTATCTTAGAGTTCAGCTCTCACCATCCCAGACATGGAGCTTGTTTCATACATGTGGTATCGCGCTACTGCCTTCCTAACTGGGCATGCGTTTTCATGTGGTTTGTCACTTGAAGGATGCCATAGGTTCTTTATGCTATATGTAATGCATGTGCTTTCTATGGTGCTTTTTTTTTTTTTTTTTTTCCCTGAGATTTAAATAAAATTGCAAATGAAAAATAATATTGAGATTTTAAAAAAAAATTCTAATTGAAATTTGATAATTGTCAACTTGATAAACTTTTGAATAGTTTGAATTTCTGCATTGGCAAGGGAATAATTTTAAATCAAAATTTAGTGACAGTATCTTCAGAACTCAATTTAATTATTTGGTGATTAACCATTCTCATTAAAGAGTTAAGGGTGTTCATTAAGGTAGTAATCTAAGAGTCTCAATCACTGTTTTTCAGGATCACAGCTAGCCGGTATTTCTCTTAGAAATCAGGGAAGGAATTCATAAAGTTCCCATTAGTCTAAAAATAAAGAATAAATAAATAAATAGTGTGAGTCATGAATGGCATTTTGCCGAACTTCAGTAGCAATGAAGCCAGGAAGACAAGAAGCCAATGATGCTTCTGCCATTCACTGAAATGTAATAAATATTCCTTATTATATGCAACAAGCCATCAACATTCAGAACTAGGATTCCTTCTTTATGAAAAGTATAAGAAATACTGCCAATCAGTATTTAATTTTTAAATACTAGGTTATAGCATCAGTCTGTAATTTCACAAATTGAACATTCAGACTTTTTGGAGAAATGCCTACATGTTTTCAGATATATTTTGTACTTGCATGCTACCATCAGGGAATCAGGACTTTACCAGACTGGTATAAAGATGAGATTCTGCCCTTAAAAGCCCACATTTGCTATCCCGGATCTAAAGTAATCCTTCCCCATTTGCGTATTTTTTCCATTCTGCTGAGCAATAGGCAGCAGAAATAAACTTACCATCGGGTAAGCTGGTAGTGGTACTTAGGACTTTCTTCATGAAAGACACTGACCATGTAGCCTTATAAACTTTACTTTTTTGAGATATTGTATCTGTCACAGTTTTTTCGTACTATAAAACCATTTCTCTCTTTTATCTCAACTTGCAAGTATTTTTTATTAACTCCTCTTTCAACAGGAGAGCCTGCTTTAGTGACTAGCTCATGATGTGGTGGGGCAATTTTTTGAGGAAATACAAAACATTCCTCTTTTCAGATATGTTACTAGGGAAGTGAAAAGGGACTAGGCATTCACAGTTCATTCTCAGCATTGCTTTCTAGGGAAGCAGTCATCTTGCATTCCACTTCCAACCAGACGGAAGAATGATTCGGAGTTCAAGGATCAAACTAGTTAGGAAGCTGTGGAACACAATTAGTCCCTTTTGTAAGCTATAAAACTGGGTGTCTCCTGTTTAAAAGCTGTGTTGCAGAGCATCTTTCAGCATGAAAAATCATTAGTTAAAAAAAAAACTTCACAGATAAAGGAAATTGAAAGCATTTTGAGTAGCTCTTAAACTTTGCAACATACTGGCTTCTAAATATAGCTTGTGGAGCTTTTGTAAGATTTTTTTTCTCGAAGAAGCCTCAATGATGATGTTACCAAGAGAGAACCAGTCATCTGAGCTGAAGACCTGCCAATTTTTGGTTGCTCAAGCCTTTGAGGCAGTACACATCAGCTGCTGCTTTCAGTTTTGAAGAACTGAACTTCTTTACTAAGAACTCATGCATTGATATTCCTGTACATTTAGAAAGGGAAAAAATAAATATTTTTTTAAGTGCTGCAGTTGTTTCTTTAAGGCATCTTCCTCTCCACTGCTGATATGCCAGATGGACAGGGGAGACGATGTCAGAAAAGCTCCTACATGTTCATGACCACTGTGAAAATTCCTTGCTTGCCAGACCATACCTGTCAGAGAACTTCCCTGAGGTTTCCAAAACCCACCCTGGGTAGGGAAAATAGGACCCCAGAATCAAAATGGACTTGACTGTAACTATGCAAAGTACTAATGGCTGCCTTAAGTGAGGGAAACTTCATATTTACCTCTGCTTAGGTAAAAAACTGATTATCATCTTGGTATGTTCTTGTCAAACAGTATTTATTTCCCTTTGCTCTTCCATCAGTACAGGTAAGAGTCTTTAAGGCAAAAGCTGAGGACTAGATAAAACATTATCCTTTATTACGAAGATTAAAACTCGAAAGATAAAACAGGAAGCTACTGTGTTAATAGTGGACAAACACAAGTATTTGGAAATAAGATCAGCACATATAGGCAGCTTATTGCAGAAACAAAATGTACTGTGTGATGCTCCATTGCTGGCGGTGTTCATGACCAGGTTGGGCATAGCCGTGGGTGACATAGTTTAGTGGGAAGTGTCCCTGCCCATGGAAGGGGGGTTGGAACTGGATGATCTTATGGTCCTTTCCAACCCTAACTATTCTATGATTCTATGCGGGGAAAAAAAAAAAAAAGTATGAAACCTGGAATGCACTTTTGCTTCAATAGCTAGGATTATCCATCTACAACAGGCAGTTCAGTTTGTTGGGACAGAACCAAGGAGGAAAGTCTTTCTATCCACTTCTTCCAAAAGTTCCTCATTGTTTCTAGTTCCCCACTGAGCAGTGGTGCAAAGTCACCTCTTGAGCTGAGTTCCTTTCACTGCTGCTGAAGCGGGGCAGCTGCCAGTTGGTGCCCTTCTATGAAGGCCAGAGACTGGAACTAGATCCTCTCAAAACAAATGAAGCTCTTGGTGCTGATTATAATAGAAGAGGAGAAACTCTCAGCAAAACTGGCTGGGAACCAAAACTATGCACTATAGGACGGGTATTTTATGGGAGAAAACTACCCGTGTCTGTCAAGATCTGATGGAATGGGCCACTGAAGAAGGAGACTTTAATATGCACTTTCCAGGGACTCTCTTGGGTGCAGGACTGCTCTCAAGATGAGTAACCATATATAGCACAGGAGAAAGTACTATATCATTAATCCTGGATGCAGCTAGCAAGAAAAAAAGAGCTATCATCTGTCTTAATACCTAGGAGCATGTAGGTGAGGGTTAAAAAGAAATTTAACACTGAGGACTAAAGAATACAGAACTGAGAATGCTGAATGACAAGGGATGTAGGGAAAAGGGAGTTCAGGTTGTCTGTGAGAGCACAATTTTTATAATTAATGTGTCACGGATAGGAATTCATAAAGCCAATGAGCTGCAAAAGGGGGCTGGAAGACTGATCTTAGAGCCATCTGAGAGAAAGAATTCTCTGGTTGGCCTGAAGGTTAAAAAACATCATGATGTTGGAAGGAAATTCACTGAGGAAACTTGTGAGTGCGAAGGACTTGAATGGATAAGACTCTTGGGAACTGTTACTCCCACATGGACTTGAGAGGGACAAGAAAAGGAAAATGTGCATTTCCTTGCGATTAAAATTATCATTCTTTTTTCTTTTCCAATAGCATCCTTCCTAGTTAGAGGTATTCCACATTAAGTAACTATACAAAGTAAGTAAGCCTTAAACTACATGTCTGATTTACTGGTTTACTCCATTATTCATTTCAAATAGTGTTTAAGGAAAAAAAGTTTCTTTAGATACATCAGATGAAATCTTAGTTTCACTAAGAAGTCAGTGGGAAGAGGGGAGCTAGGGTTTTGTATGCTGTCCTCACAGCCTTTTAAAATAACAAAGTTTACCATAACAAAGAAGCTGAACTCAAGACATGGATAAGTTTTCTCTACATGCAAATCAAATAAACTTATGTGTCACGGGGAAAAAAAAAATAGGGTATTATTAACTATATTTGAACTTTCTTCCATAGCTGGTAAACTGTAGTTGTCAGGATCCTTGTTTGTACATGGTAAGATTTCAACAGGATCAGATTCTTTATATTTGTTGCAGTTTAGACTCCTAAGGGTTTGGTTATTAGCCTTGGGGTTTACCTTCCAGTTATTTGAACTTTCTTTCATCGTATCAGAGCAGTTTTCAGGAAACATTCCCAGTAAGGCTCCAGTAGCAGTTACCACAGAGTTTTTTAATTTGCTATTACTTTATAGGCAATCACTGTATCTGACAGAAAATCTGGCATCAGGATGGGAGTTTAACATAAGTGAAAACATAAGGATAGTTAACATGGTCAAAGTTCAGACCTCACGCGAGGAAGCTTAGTTTAATTTAAGTCAATTCTGTAGAAGCAGAAAAATACAAGATTTTGTCTGGTTTTACTTATTCACTTAGGCTGTCTTTTGCCTACTTTATTTTCTTAAAGTCATATTAAGAAACTAGATGTTGCTGTTGCCTTTGAATAGCTGAATTACACTGCTTAATAGAAAAGTTTTCTGAAAAAAAGAGCAAAAATGTGAAAATTGTTTCATTAAGTCTTGACCAGGGAATTTTCTTTAACTGCCTGAATGGAGGGATATTTGTTAATGCAGTAGGAAACTATGGCAAGCGTGTTTTCCATTGCTACCTGTATATTTCAGTCTTGATCTGCAGATTTTCATGTCTGAATGTTAACTTTTTTGCACAACAGAGATTGTCAGCTGACAGCTGATACCATGGAAGAGTGATGCTACTGCTTCATGACTGATTGGCACATTCTCCTTAAGAGGATGGTTTATTTTTACTTTAAAACTGTGGGTTTGAAGTAGTATCTTGCAAGTGGTTATACCTTGTAAATGGAAAATAGGAGGGGGGGGGAACTGCTGCAAGTATATACTGCAATTCAAAAGAAAGGACCTAAAGGAAGTATATGAAGTGTCTCAGTATAATGTCTGCAAGTTCTGTGGAGGAAGACAAAACTAAAGTGATTTTTAGTTGCCACCTATCAAAATCAAACCTCTCAGCTTACCCCAGTATTTATTCAGTATATGACTATACATCAGGTCATTTGATGAACAGCAAGCCCCTAGTACAGTGATGTCACATCATACATAGAAAGCTGCTGGAAGGGTAAAGGGCTATGGCTATTGCCCAGGAAATGTCCTTTCCACTGAGCTGGGTGTCTCCCCATTCCCACCCCCTGACAGAATGGAACAAAAGAGACTTTTTCCTTCCAGGATCACGTGCATCAGGTGCAGGCCTGAACCAAAAAGCAAGCATAGCAATGAAGCTGATACTGTGAGTGCATGAGGTGAATGACTTAATGCTTTCAGCATGAGAATGAACAGGTCTGCAGAGCTATTGTTTGGAGAGAGCTCAATACACAGTCATTTTTATCTGAGAGGTTTGAATACATTCCTACTGTTTTTAAATGGATACATTTTTTTCTTTCTCCAGAAATGAGAACTCTTAGTTTTTCTCCCCGTCAAAGAAATTCTGTAGTGGGGTGATAGTTAGAGATCAGATGTTCGCCTAGTGAGTTTTCATCTAGTTTTGATAGTGTAGAATTCATCACTTGCTAACATTGAGAGAGCTGTTACATATTTTGCAAGGCTTATTTTCCCCCTTCTGGAAACTTCAGTGATAAGATGTTGTAGCTAGCTACTCAATAAAATATTCTGTTAGGCTCTTAGCTGTGTTACCACAAAATACTGACTTTAATCCCTGACCAAAATCAATGTTAGAAAATTGATATGCTGATCCCCAGAGGGAAGAGGAACCCTACACAGTTTCCTCTGTTTTAATCTGTATCATGATTCTTGAGACCTGAATACAAATACAAAACTGAAAAGATATATTTTCCCTGCAGTATGAAAGGGAGTTTGGGCAAAGTTACAACATTATATGCCACGTGGGTTTTGCAGGAATCCCCCGAGACAGCCGAACTGAAAAGAAAGTTGCTGTCATCTAAGAATTCTGAAGTACTTGCTCACCTAGAGATGGAAATGTTTCACTCCTTACAGCTTCTGTATTGTAACTCTGTGAAGAACACTAGATTTCCATACATAGTTCTACTAACAGAGAAGTTATCAGAGCAAAGGTTGCATACTCTACCAGCCTTCTCTTTTCAGCAGTAAGACCTTCTTAAGACCTTAGTAGGCTCCTGGAAAATTATTAGATAAACTGATAGTTTCATATAGGCAGTATAAAGACAGGAGAAATGTTCCCGTAGCTTCCCTCTGTGTCCAGACTAAGCCATAACATCCTGTAAGTTGGAATGAGAACAGATATCTCCAAATCATACAAATTGCAGGATACGTTTGCTGAGCTTTATAAACAACATCTTAATTTTAGGGCTAACCTCTTTCACAAACAGATAAAAAGTAATAGGATTTTCAGTAGCTACTTGGAACGTAGTAACTTTTTTTTCCTTCCAAAGGCACTTAAGGAGTAGTAATGTGTTTTCCTAGGCAGCTTGAAATCTGACACAGTGAGTGTTTGCAGAAGTACTTAGGTGTTGGATTTTTTTTTATACAAAACATGGATCTGGATTTTGTAACCTGAAGAATTCTTTACCATTTCCTCTGATCTTGATTTACTTTGCATACACTTTAAGTTCACCAAACAGTATTTCATTTATTCTCACTAGGTAATAAATACAATTCTTTTTGACTCTGTCCCATTTCCAAGAGATGTGTCTGTTAAATGAAATGAAATTATCACAGTACTTCCAGTTGTAATGCACTGTAAAGTGTAATGCTTTGTGGTTTTGTGAGGTTATTTGGTTTAACATTGTGGAATGTGTTAACATCTCTAAGGCATTTCTGAGTATTAAATTACTGTGCCATACCTCTTTTTTCCCTGAGGCTTTGCCCTGTGAAATTTTCTGATGCTATTATTTTTTTCACCTGTAATTTATATTTAGCAAGTGTGATAAATTTAAATAATAAAATGGCAGACAAAATTGTCTGTGTCTGTTTCTGAAACTTCTTATTCAGTGCCATAGAAGTTCTCCTTTTTTGAAGGTTATATTGATGCTTATGGTCCACTGACAAATTGTTTTCTCAGTGGTTTACCTGTCATCACCAGTGAGAGATTTCCTAGGGTGCATTTGGACTACCAAAACATTTTCTCTATGTGACACACTTGTTTCATATTCTAGTACATATATGAAATACGTTTTTATTTGAGAGCCATCTGCTCCCATTTTCCCTTCTGCAGTCCTTATGGGTACCCTTAAGGCTCCTGTCAGTATCTTATTGGTAACTAGACACCAAACCCTTTTTTCCTCTGAAGTACAGCTTGCATCTTCTGTTCTTGGAAGATTTTTGTTACTGTTTTTCAAATAAGTGTGGTAAGGCTCTGGCACAGGTTGCCCAAAGAAGCTGTGGCTGCCCCATCCCTGGCAGTGTTCAAGGCCAGGCTTGATGGGGCTTTGAGCAACCTGGTCTAATGGAAGATGTCCATGCCCACAGAAGGGAGTTGGACTTGATGATCTTTGGAAGTCCCTTCTAATCCCAGCCATTCTGTGAGTCTATGGTTTTGTCAGGAATTGAGAACAGGGGGACACCAAACTCTATGGAAAGGTCATCAGTCCCATTTTGCCTCTTCTACCTGTTTTAACAAGTGGAAAGCATAATGTTTATGTTTCTATTTGTATCATATTTTCAGCCTAGTCCACATTTCTACTTTCTGCCTATTGTCTCTTGATTCTAAGGTTTGCAAACCTTAGTGCCAACCCAGAATGCTAGGGTGAAGGCCATGCAGCATGTTATTTTATCGCAAACAGCATGTTTTGCAACTTCTTTGACCGTTCTGATAAATCTGCCTCTTCAAGAAGGTTTTCTTTTGTATCCCCTTCCTCTGTTTCTCTCTCTTCCAGGCCGAAGGACAGACTGAACTTTCTCTAAGGAGCTAAGATAGACTGAGTCATCTGATGAAACTGTGGGTTTGCTAAGGTCCAGAGAGGGATCCACAAATGGCACCTGGCTGTGGTAGATCCTAATCTACAATCTGGCACTATGTCTTCTCAATCAATTGACCACATTTTGTATGTCTAGCCCTATAATAACGTCACTGGTTGAAAAAGATAGTTTTACTTTGCCCCCATCCTGGCTTTCAGCCAAAGCCATGTAAAATCCCATGTAACAACTACTGCAACTTAAAGTATGTAAAAGGTTGTTAAATAAATAGTGGTTTACTAAGCTGCCTTAGCTTACTGCAAGAAGTACTGTAAATCAAATCATGTATAATGCGGTATATTTTCAAAACCACACATATGGTAGTATGAAAGGGACAGTATAATACAGTCACTAAAGATACTAGATAGCACATTTTGAAGGAAAGAAATGGGTATCTGTCTTCCAGGCAAAGTTCTATTCTAAGCAATACATATGTGGTCACATCTTTCTTGTGATTAGGAATCAAGAAAATGGTATCTGCTGTTTCCCTGCTAAACTATGGGGAGATGTATTTCATTGATTTTTTTTTTCATAATTAACAACAGAAAAAGGAGCAGTAATAAGATAATTGTGTATAAAAGAAACACTATTTCCAACCCCAGTCTCTTTGCAAAGTCTTCTAAGATATTCTAAACATTGTGTGGTTACTTTCATATAGTAAGAGGACCGGAAACTGTCAACTGAAGCATCTGCAGACTTATTTCCTACATGTGCACTTGAATAAAGGGAAAAAAAGAAGAAAAATAAAGCATTTGATGGCTATAATTAATGGAGAAAGTCTCCCAATTTGCTGCTTGAACCAAAGATGATAAGGTTATGATCATATTAATAACAAAGCACATGAAAATATACCTTAAATGCTAGTAAAAGACTGGTTCAGTAAAACAAGCCTCTGCTTATCACATTTTTTACTGATAACATCTTGAAGATGGTGAGCTCTCAATTTCAATTTTTGTCTTGTAGATCTGTACAAGAAAATCTCTAGTCTTCTTTGCTGTTTCTGTACAATTTCATACCTGTATCACCAATCTGGTATTTGTGGAATGATGCAGAAATAGTCTTTACAACATAGTTTTTAAAGACATGCAAAAGTGTCAGTTCAAATCCTTTCACAGAAATTTACCTACAGGAGATATAACAATAAACTGCATAGTCATATCATTTAAAGTACTGTGGAAACTTTATCCAGTAACATGTACTAATCTCAAAGTAAAAAAGTATTTTCTTTTTCACTCTGCCAGTACTCTTTTACTTAGCAAATACATAGTTGATTGATAGACAGAAACAAGCACTTTTCACAGTAAGTAAAAACAGATGCATTACTTAAGAAAGGAATGCAGCTTGAGTCAGAATCATCTCTTGCGTACTTCAAAATCCAGCACTGTACAATATAGTTGTCCTTGCCTATTGTGTGCAAATGTTTTTAGATGACAGCATGTTAGAATATCTTTTCATATTTGAGATACAAAGTTCAGTACGACAATAATTATAAGCTTTCATTGGTAATTGCTCATCAAAAATTATAAGCATTCATTCCCATACATCTCAAAATATATGATTTTGTTGTGCTTAGGGAAGAAACACATTTCAGAGTGACAAACGGGTTTTAGCTTCCAGGATACCATGACAAGGAAAAACAAGTCTCAATTCTGAGAGTATCCAAAGATACAACATCCCTATCAGAAAGTATCTCCTCTCCTAGTCTGCTTTCAAGATGAAGTTCTCAGGTTTTAATTTTGACTCCTGGCACAGTCTTTTATTTTCTAGTCTTCTGATCTGCTGATAAACTACAAATAAATTGCCTATATTCCAAATACTGTAATCAGTTTGAATCACACATTGTTCTCAGCCGTTTGCAACAGGAAAGACTAAGAAAATATGACCTCTTTCTTTTACACTATTACTTTGGACAGTACTTCAGTATACAAATTGATCCCAAGGTAGGGAAAGTCAAAGAGGAAAGTTAATTTCAGGTATATTGCTGCACACTTGATCTAGGGTTTTGGCTTTTGCTCCACACCATCACTTAGTGGCTTACTGCTAAACACTGGATTAGGTGGAATACTGGTTTGTTCTATTACGTCATCTGAATGCTTATACATAATCTGCTTCTGCAAAGACATTCTCCAGCTTTAGGTGTAGTACGTACAGTAGTGGCACGAGGCATTAGTACTGTTCAGACCAAAAAACTGTGTTTTCATGAAGCAGCACATTTTGGCAATAGTAGAACAAAGTCTTCTGCTCTCTATACAGGAGCAGATCAGAAAAGAACCTGGACCTACGTAACTCATTCTCTTCCCATTGTGTTTGCCCATTAACCAGCTGAAGCACACACTTCCCATGCTGTTCCATTCATACAGCCTAGTGTTCATTCAGAAACAGAATGTTTCCTCCAGTTGACGGATTAAAGGCAGGAGAGGGGGAGGAGTGTAAAAATGCTTGGGGATGTGCAGTACTTCAGGAACAACTTTTCAAGGTTAATTTACACTAAAAGTTCATAATAAATTTTTTTTACACAATTTCAAAACAAAACAGGCGCTGCCTCTTAAATCAGCAAACTAACTTTTAAAAGAAGTAAAACCTAAAGCAGTTTTTTCTGCAGTTGCTGAGAAGTTAATGGCAGGTTATTTTTAAAAGCAATCTTATGTTACACTTTCAATACAGTATAAAAACTAAGCAAACAGTCTTTTTTGCTCTGCTTTGACTAATCTAGCATCATAGTTGAAATATGAACCTAGAATGTGTATTAGTGACCTTAAAAAAATAGCAAGTAAACTCTATAAGCAGCTTTAAAGGTTATTGTTTGCTTTTTATCTTCATTTGCAGACCAGGTGTCTCTAGCAAAGCAAATCTGAGGAAAAGCTACTTTTGTTGGAGTCTCTTTGTGAACAAAACAGATGACATAAAGAGCAGGTGTTAAAATAGTGAAAAAGGCAAACAGCAGTTATTTTACAGGATGTTTAGCTGTGGAACAGCAAGGGGAAAAAAAAAAAGAACAGGCTATTCTAAAACATCATCTTTGGAAATCTTTGCTCAAATAAAAGAAACGTTTCTCTATCTAGTAGTATCATGCCTTTTGATTGCACAAAGAATGAGTTAGATATAGTTATCCTATTCCTCTTGTAACTGATTTCCCAGGGACTGACAGGAAAAGGCATAGCTTTTACTAAATAAGGATGCTGGAATTTGCTTACTGGCTTCTGTTTACCTGATGCCACTTATGATACTGTGTTTGTCTACTTAAGAGGCATTTAGCACTGGAGTCTCATGTGTGATTTCATTATTTATATTAGGAAATTGCTTAGCAGCTGTGTAGATTAGACTGCTTTACTTTGTGTGGTTTTCATCCTGCATTACCCATCTGTTAATGTTGGTTTTAACATTACAATAGTGAGCCTTGTAAATTGATAAATAGAAAGGTAAGTAAGTATGCAGAGGGAAGTATGTTTGCCTGTGAGATTAAAAAAACAAAAGCCACTGATCTGTCATTATTTGGGTGTCTAAATTAAGCATCCTAAACCCATAAAGACAGGTCACACTGCAGCCTTCAAGTGTATGCATTTCGAATTTAAGCTTCAAGATTCATCTTCAGGTGGATGAAAACCATATGCTTTCTACTTTACAGTGTGACTTCTGTTTCTTACACAAGTTCACCAGCAGGTTTCTTTCCTTATATCTTGCTAGCTCTGTAACTTTATAACTCACGAGAGAGGTAAACCCTAACATTTTATAGTCATGTAAGAAGTGGCTGCTGGTTGCAGAGAATTGCAAATTTTCTCCATTAGCAATGACTATATCTTTCTTTATGAAAAAGCCCTTATGACATCACTGGAACACTTATTTGGAGGTACTATGTCAACCACCCAGTTAAGTCCTCAAAATAGTTATTGCTTAGAAGATAGGCATCTTGGTATGAAACATAAACACTCATAGATTTAACATGCTATTAAACCATACTTTAACACTTTTTCAGGCATCGGTGAAATAAAGGTTTCTTAAAACCTATTGAACCATATAGCATTTAGAATCAAAGTACTTTCTATAAAGTGTGGAATAGTGGTCAGCTTTATTCTCCAGTAATATTAAGAATGCATGTAGTATAATTTATTTTCTGCTATTAAAGACATAGTTTTACAAATGTTTCCACTTTGGCAAAAAACATGCAATTTTCCCTTAGTCACAATAAAGTTGCATTAAAGGAAGCTATGTGGCATCTGTAACACCTTCTCCAGAATATTTTTCCCTTCAATATTGTGTATTTGAGTGGAAATGTTACAGGATGCAAAGGATATCCGCTAATGCACTTTCCTGAAATTATATCACTTTACTGGGCTCACTTCACTGCAAGTCACACTTGCAGTCTTTACTTAGAATTACAGCTCTTCATCCATGGGACATAATATGTTAATTTCTGCATGCCAGTTTAGACATCATGTTTCAAATAGCATTCTTCAAACATGCATTGGATAAAGGTGCATTCTGTCTTCTTTAAGGAGAGATAAAATAGCCCTTATCAGTTAATTATAAATTAGTGGCTGGTTCTTTCAATGTCTGAAATGTCAGTCTGCCTATGGAATTACTATTTGTCCAAACAACCCAAATGTAATGAGAAACTTTAAAGCACAAGCTCTGCAGAACAGTGGAGTCCTCTGTTCCCTTCTAGTCAGTAAAATGATGTTCTCAAACTTTCTGACTGAGGTAGTTCAAAAGTTTATCTAATGCATTTTGTGAATGTAGAAACGGTTAGGATAAAAAAAAAAAACACAATGAAATAGATAACAGGATGTTGTCAACAAGAATTTTAGAACAAAAATAGTGTTATCTTACCTTCATTAGCCACTGAGTGTTGTTTTCCATGATGTTTTCAAGTAGTTGCAGTCTTTGAACTGAATCATCGTAGTCTAAAGGTGCATCCCTTTGCACTGCATTGGACACATAAGAAGTAGAAGATCGGCAGTTGTCCGTCTCGGGCAAAAGGAAGGTATAGCTGCATGACCCATGCTGGACCTGGTACTGTTTCTTGCCCATCGTCTCCATGCTCTTACTAAAGGAGTTGTATCCTGAAGCTAAGAAAATACTGCAGCCCCAAAAGAAGTAAGCAGCCAGCTGCATTTTAATCCCTGCGGTAGCCTAGCAAACCTAGTGCTGCGGGGCGCTACGGGAACACGGACTTAGTTAACCTGCGCTGAAACCGAGCGCTCTGCTGCCATGTGCCGTCAGGGGGAGGGCTGGGCTTTTCTACCCTCCGAGCTGGAAACGTCCCGTCTTCTCCCGGCCGCCGTGCCCCGAGCTGTCAGATACGGAAAGCAAAAGCCTTCGCCGCTCCCTCCTCCCCTCGCTGCTGGGGGATCCGGCCCCCGGGCTCGCCAGCCGTGAGCCTGGCTCCTCCTCGCCCGTGCCAGGATGTCACGGCCCCGATGCCCGAATCAATCGCTTCCCTTCCCGTATAGGATAAGTTGATAAGAGCAAGCAGACATGTGGAGCGGAGCTGCTCCTCCTCCCGCCTTCGCCGGGGCCTTCCTGCCGGGCGGGGGGGAGCACTGGCACTGCGGGCGGCGGGGAGAGCGCCAGGGCGCGGGGCGAGAGAAAACCCCAGGGAGGAGCCGGCAGCGACGGGACCCCTGCGAATTCCTGCAGCACGGCTCCAATTAGGAATTTCCTAGACAGAGCAATCAGTGCCGATAGCCTCCAACTATGCTTGTAAATCATTTGCGGGGGGTAACCATCTTTAAATACGCTCTAAACCCACCTCCCCCCCCCAAAGAAAAAGTTTAAAAGAGTTCGTGGGCTTGTTTGTTCTTCTTAAAGATTGTATTTTATTTGTAATGTACTGAACTAAGACATAATTTCACTTGTGTTTAATGCGTTGTGTAATTGGAGAGAAAGGCACTGTCCTAAGTATACAAAAGCAGGATTGGGCATGTCCTTGCAAAGAGAAGAGCACGGGGGGGGGGGGGGGTAATTAAAAGGTTTCAGTTAAGCACAGACTTTGTGTTCTACTGAGTCTCTCAGATGAATACTCTATTTTAATCATGTCTATCAGGAGTTAAGCGTTCTCAAGCCTTCTTTTTTTAAGGCTTTTTTATCTGTGTTAAATGGCTAACTTTGGAAGTGCAAGCGTTAACAAGACATACAAATGGCAAGGCATCTGGGACTGGAAGAGGGAAGGACTATCCAGAGGCTGTGGCAGCAAGGCCTGCCTCAGGAGGTGGCACGGGTGAGCAGCAGTTAATACTGCCAGCTCTTGCTAGTCCTGTTCTGTGCCCTTGGAAATGGGAAATACATGTAAAAGGTGAGGGAAACTCTAATAAAGTAGGTGTTTGAAATGGATGTGTAGGAGTAAAAAGCAGGTTCCCCCTCTCCATCCCACTCCTATGTTCTCTGCAACGAGCAGTGGTCTTGGAAAAGCAGAAAATTACCAATTTACCAAACCCTGGGAAAGAGTTGTTTCCATTGAAATTTTGGAAACGCTCACTTCTCTGCTTAGAAAATGTCTTCTGAAACTAGCCAAAGAGGATACTGACTACTGAAGACAAACTGCCAGAGAGTTTTCCTAGGTCTGGATCTGGAAGCTATAGATTTTTCTTAATTAAAACAAACAAAAGGAATGCCATGCTAGTCAAATGAGCATGAATTACAGACCGAAGTTTCTCTTATATGAGGAAAATCCCAGCGTGCCTCAGCGTGCCTCTTTTAGGGCAGAATTTCTAACACAACTTGCTGTGTTTCATACAGTGTATTAACGTGACTTTTCGTTTTGAATCATGGGAGTTGTGTTCAGAGGTTGTAAAAAATGCTTATAAGCAGCTAAAATGCATGCCTTACAGTGTAGGAAGCTGTTGGGATTTCTTTATGTAGTTACCTCTGGAAAGGAAAATCTCTACAGTTTTGGAGACTTCCAGAAGGGTTCTTTCTAATTATACTTGGACCGTGACCTGTAGAACCAGTTTGTCAGATTTTTTTCCTGTGGAGTATTCATCTGCCATTGTTCATCCTTCCAGCAGAGGAAATGGAGGAATATGTTTGGAACTTGGGATACACTCAAGATTATTTTCTACAAAATTTATATGTTTGGCATATAAATTATGCATTCTCCATCCCTTCAACTTCGTACTGCAGCAGCAAAACAAATCAATGTGACAGCTACCTGCATTGTTAACAAAGTTTCAAAAGCCTTTCTCCTTTCTAATGTATTGAAGTCTTTGAAAGAATGTTGAAATCCATGTGAATAACAGTCTTTTGCAAGGTAGTTGAGAAGCCTACTCTTATGCGATGAAGACAGCGTGTCGGATTAGATTTATACACCAGATTGTGTATTTCTGGGAATCTAACTAGACATTCAAATTCATTTTTTCTGTTATTCTGAGTATTTTTCATTAATTTTCAAAGTTAAATGAGAATTTCCCATTACAACTTGTACTTCTTAACTTGGCCTGGTCCCTGCTTTCTTTTCTCTTACTGATAGCCCCAAAAATAATAGAGCCCCCAATAGAGTAGTGCTGAAAATAAGACTGCTGTAGCCCTGAAAGTATCTGTCTCCTAATGAGGAAGAACTAGAGGATAATCTTTTTTTTTCTGACTATATTTTAATGGGTTTTTTAAATCCTTTCATTAGATATTAAAGTTGAGACTCACCAGTGCAGTTTTCATTTTAATTATTAGACTTCTACCTCTTCTGCTCAAGGGACTGTACATAAATAAAAGATTTAAAGGATGCTGAGAATTCATTAGACAGAATATCCATGAAAGGCTTGACTAAATTAATAGTTTCTGAATTACTATGAAGCTTGCCATCTGTATGCCACACTAGTGAGTCAGATCACCAACATAATCTGGCAGCTCAGTTCTGCTGGGTTTTTGAGGGAGACAAGTGTCTCTAAAGGTTTGAACTGAGTCTGTTTTCCTTTAGGAAAGGCCAGTGCATGACCCTGGGAGGCCCTGGAGTCGTAATGGGGCCAGCAACAAGACTGAACTTGGAGGCTGCCTAAGCAAGGCTTGCTGTATCTTGGACCTCCACTAGGGAGAACTGTGGCTGTATGAATACTGGAAAGAGAAACTAGTTCACCTTTTACTGTTTTTTTGGCTGGGTTTGGTTTTTTATGTTTGGTTTGTTTCACTATTTTGGTTGTTTTTCTCCTTGAATGAATGAATGACCAGTTGCTATGGCAGCTGTCCACTGTTCTGGTAAAAGGTAGGGAAAATGCAGGCATAACTGTGAAAAGTGACAACAAATGATGAACCTAAGACCGTTACCAGCTCGACGGGCACCATGAGTTAGCTATTCAGAAGTGCCTCACATCTAGCCCTTGTAATAACACCTTGAGGTTCACCGTGGTAATGTTTTCCTCAGTTTTTCCTCAGTAGTTCCAGGCTGTAGGGGCAGTAACTGGAAATCAACCTCCAACACACACACATACACGTAACTGAGAGAGGATTATACAGTTTCCCCATCTGGGTCCAATGGACTCATACGGCTTTAATGAAGTGCTCTTTCCCACTGCCCAGGAAAGACAGTGAACGTTCACCTTGCCAACAAAATAAATATACATCTCTTTAACCCTTCACTACAGGATAGTGCCATATTTGGTGCATCTTTTTGAGTATTTGATTGAGATCCTTCACCGTTTCTATCCCTCTGGGAGCAGCTTTCCCAGCTGTGCAGGAGGAAGTGGTCTTCTCTGCCTCCCCAGGGAGTCAAAGCCAGTCAGAGTTCAGGGGGAAAGAAAGTAGTAACGTCTAAATTTAGAAATCTGGTGTGAAAAGTAAGGCTAGTTAAATACATTTTTGTCCTTGGAAACGGAGGAGGAGGAAGGAAGATGCCTGAATACAGCCTTTTTACTGAGCCTCGGAGGTATAATAATGAGTCTGCTTGCAGGGCAGGGCTTTATTGCAGAAAAGCTGAATGGCAGAGATGTGTCTCACATCAGTTATGAGAAGGAACATCTCATTGTTAGATATGTTGAAATAGGAAGGAATTTAAATAATTTGGCATGGAATCTTATGTATGTCACTATGAAATTGAGTAAAAAATTACAATTCAGACCACTTGCTTCCTTTCTGGTTTTTTTTTTTTTTCTCATGTTCGTGGTTCTCTTCATCTTTTATTTCTGCCGTCTATATGGAGTGTTATGTCTGCATTCATGATACATTTATTCTGCAAACTCAAATATCACTGCTTAGCCTGTGGTTTCCTGCTTGCTTCATAGCTTAGTATATAGTATTTGACATAAAATAGCAAATAGTGTCTTGGTATATTTAAAGTACAAATTGGATCTTTCCCTTTTCAGAAAGAAGATACCCACTCTATAGCACTCACCTTATAAGAAGAGCTGAAACATATATTTTGTCAAAACCAAACATTTAGAGCGTTTTACCAGATGTGTTGCAGGCAATTTCCTTTCCTGGGAAACAGTAAATTCCCTTACTCAGCCAATCCTGTTTTTATTCCATACAGCATATGACTATGCTGCTTTGAGAGAGATGCCTGAACACTACTAACATTATCTTTCCAATTATCATTTCACTTACAGCTGCATAGCTTCTGTTTGACAGAGAGATCTTGTGAGATCTCTGATAGAAAAGGAAATATAAAAGTTTTTTGAGGTAATGTAAGAAAATATTGTCTTGGCTTCAGTCTGCTATCTGCAGACCTTGCCACCTAAAACTTTCAAGATGTTGATTTAGTAGATAAGCAAGTTCTGTTTCAGCAGTTTTCTTGTTTTATCAAGGGAAAAATATGTAATAAAATACATGCAAAATAAAGGCAGAACAATGTAAACAAGTAGGTTTTGGTGCTGCATTCTTATAGGGATATTTGATCTACATAGATAAATGAAAATTCTGTATGAGTATATGGAACTTCAGAATCAAATCTGAGATGAAAAATTATCTGAAACAGAATTAATGAAGTATTTTATATATTCCTGCTGTTTACATTCCTCACATTTTGACACTCAGTGTTAAGTCCCCACCTTTGGCTCCTGGTACTTTAATATAAGTTTATAGTAGTTTTCATCTGCTGTCTTCAAAATGTTTTCTTTCACTGGGACTATTTTAGCATGTTTCTGAGGAACAAATGTCAACAAGGACAAGACTCATGAAGTCATAACTGAAAAAACACAGAACAGTATTTTGGAACCTCCTAGATTTCAAGTCTGCTGAAAATCTTACCAGTTTTGTGATCTTACACTCTCTTTGAAAGAGAGGAGTGCCAGATTATCATGATGTTTTCCAATAAGACAAAGCATTTTTTTTTTCATCAAGACCCATAGTTCAGTTCTTTAGCACTTCTAAAGTTAGTGGTGATATATTACCAATCATTCCTCCCTTCCCCGCCATTTGCCTGTTATCCTTTTTATTCATTCTAAACTTCTCCAACCAGTCTCTCATGACTCCTTGAACAAAATATCAGGATTCCGTGCACTTTCTCAGTTGCTGCTTATTTCTAATCACTCCAAACATCTGGTGTAACATCTTGTGAATTCAGTCATCTCTATGTTCCCTCTCTGACATTCCCTCACGTCTCCTTTGAGTGCCCTTCCTTTCCAGGGAGGGCATTTACCCAGTAATTCTCATATTGTACTTTTACTGAAGGGACAAGAGGTCAATAATCTGATCCACTGAAAATTTCAGTTACCACTATGTCTTGGTGACTCAGTCTGTTTGTTCCCATCTTGCCTTGTAACATCCAATCCATCATTTCAGTCCATGGTATTTTTCCTAGATGTCAGGCCATTAGTGGAAGCATAATGCAGCCAAAACCAGATTACTTATATTCCCTTGGAAATGCTTGCATGCTAGCCCCTTTCTGTCTTTTCGCAGTTGATACTGCCATCATCCGTCAGTGCATTTAAATCTCTAATCTGCAGATTATGTTTAATCCTTTTATTTCTTTGGTGTTTCATTTTGATTCAATACTTTCAGTAATATCTCTAGAATTCCTCCGTTAATCCTCATCATCAACACATTGAAGTTTATAACATGTTCTGTCTGGCTCCTCCATAATATCTGAAATGTTTCTTGCTTATGAAGCTTATTATATTAGTTCTGCCTCAGAAAAGTAGACTATTTACTTGTTTCTAATTTGTTTTCATTTTTGGAAACCCCTACCAAATACATCAGTTTCATTGCTTACTTTGTAGGCACTGACTGGATTTACTTTCTTGGACTGTCTTTAGTTAAACTTGGGATGCCTTTTCCAGTTAGTCTTACAACATGACCATATTTTCCATTTGCATACTTATTTTGATATCCTACTTCTGTTATATAATATTTGCTCAATGCTTTTTCACTGAGGTTCCACTATCATTAAAAGAAATTACATATTTTTATATTGACATACTTTTATCTATATGTATGTATGTGCTTAGTATGTTGTAGATACCACTATACATAGAATATGTTAATTTAGATTGGGACTTTATGATATCACATCTTGAGCAATAACGATAGCATGAATTAATGTTTTTTGAAACTTCTGTCATTATCACTGCTACATTTCATAACCTTCTTGGATTAAAATGTTTCTTAGTTTTTACTGTTTCATTACTTCATAGTGATTTCCTTTATCAATCCAAAGTTTCAAGGAATATCTAAAGTAGAATACAGCTGAATGTGTTTTTGAGCATCCTTGTCTAGTGGGAGGCATCTCTGCCCATGACAGGGGGATTAGAACTAGATGATTTTAAGGTCCTTTCCAACCCTAACTATTCGTGATTTTAGAATTCTAAGCTACCATCTGTTCTATAAATAGGAGCTTCATTAATCCACTGTGAGAAGCTTCTTAGATATCTGCATACATGTTTTGTATAGATTACACTTTTACACACATTTCATGGCATCACCCAAATCCTTTTCTGCAGGGCTGCTCTGAACAACTTCTTTGCCCAGCCTGTAGCTGTGCCTGGGGTAGCCCCAACGCAGATATAGGACCTTGCACTTGACTGTGTTGAACTTCATGAGGTTTGCAGTGGCCCATCTCTCAAGCCTGTCAAGGTCAGGGTTTCTTTCGCTATGAGCATTTTTTAATAATGACTCTTACTTTAATCTTAGCAATCATCTACGTAAGAAGTAGGAAGTGAGTTCCAGGATTATGAAGAATAGTTCCTATGTGTCCTTCCTCCTTAACATTTTTATATTGTTTGTCTAAAGTGCCCAAAGGCTATGCTCATTCTCTTCAATTATGTGATGACAGCAAACTTCAGCTGGCAACAAGTGCAATTACATCTTAAACTCAAATAGCATGAGTTAAAAATTAACATGGAAATTACAGCCAGTGTTAAGAATCTTACAACTGGATTGCTGAATACTTTTGTCCGTATCAAGTGCTGTGCCCTGTCTGTCTCCCATACTGGGGAAAACATAATACAGCACTTGTTAAAACAGGTTATTATTGGTTTAAAACAGAATGAACTAACTTATGTGTTAATGTGTAGCAACTAGCTCTAGTACGGACTTTAAAACCTGTTTTAAAAAAATTGTTTCCATAGTACATGCATATTTACTCTTCATTATCAAATTATACTTGAAAAAAATTAATAGATATTCTTACTCTACATGCTCATATACTGTTTATGTGCTCTTTGAAAAATGTCTTTTTAATTCCTCAGGTTCTCCAGTAAATTTTAGTGGGGCATTGAATGCATTTGATGCGTCGATGGACGGTGCTTTTATTAAAATGTGTGAAAAGAAGTACTTAGCCCATGGAAATTATTCAAATAATCTTGATAGAATGAAGCTTTGACTGAAGGCAGTAATTTCATGGGTTAAATACAGAAGGGGCTATTGAGACTGATCCCCTTCTGTTGCAGGCCACAGAGCTTTATCCAGAGACTGACATACAAATACTGGTTAGCTACAAGACATGGGGAATTTTGCATGGCCAATGCATTGAACACCACCATGAAACTAGAAACTGTGGAACTTTGTGAGGACAAGGGTAGATGGGAGCAGGAAGAAAGAGTATTTTTACAGGCAAGTTAGTAGCGAAAGATGGAGTTCTGGCATCTTGCAATTTTCAACTTTTCCCAAAAAATTACCAATTAAAAGAGAAACTTTTTTTTCTAATCTACCCTTTTTTCTTGCGTACCACATATAGTCCAGAACTGTGCAACATGATGGTTACCACAAGTGTGGGAATGAACATATTGATTTGTGCTTCTGCAAGTCTGAAAAACGGAAACTGTGTGTAGAAATCCAGCACTGTGAACCTGCAGAGGTGTAGGCATGGGAGAGTACAGTGTGCATGTATTTCTTATGTTTTGATAGAGATTTTTCCTTTCACACACAAAAAAACAAAGCAGTGACACATCTTCTGAGGCAGTCTGTATTTTGTTGTGATTCGTAAGAACTTTGTGTAGACAAGAACAACATTCTGCTTACATCTTTTCAGGGATGTCAGCTCTGATCATGGATGGGCACAGTACCATGATGATGCTGTTGGTCTGTGAGATGTGAGAGAGCCTTTAGGCAAAAAGAAACAGGCTGAATACAGTCTGCTGCAGTAGTTACTTCTAGAATGCAATGAACAAGTGGCAGAGAAGGAGTAACTGCTGTAAGAGTACTTTGCTCTCCATGTACCATAAAGGAGAACAACAAAATAATTCATCAATACTATGTTCTGAGGGTTGCCCAAGCAGTGAAGCTGTAGATTGTGGCCCTGAACATTACTGGGACATTTTCTGCTGAATGTAAGAGTAGGCCAAGATGAGACTTCTTCCTGAGCCTGCTTTGGATGTGTAGGCTTTGCTGGGGAAGCAGCATGAGCAGCAGAATGAGCATTAGCAAGTCAGTGAGGAGAGCAGTTTAACCTGAGGGCAACATAAGATCACTGTGTTGCAAAGGGCTTACCTATATTCTCCCATGCTATGCAGAACTATGGACCTGCAATGTATTGGCTCACTCAGTGTATTGTATATTGCTTCATTTTTCATTAGTGAAGCAGTGCAGGAAGAAGGAATGTAAGAAGATATGTATTGTAAGGATTATGAAACAAAATAAGTATTCTTGAGGGCAATCTTTTTCATCTTAACATTCCCCCTCCCATTATTTATCAAGATTTATTTATAATCTACCTGTGCTACAGATTGTAATATCTCACGGTGTGATGTTTCACACATGATAAAGCATGAAGATGAATTGCCCTTGGTTAAACAGTCTGTTGATTCATTGTCTTGATATTTGGAGAATAATGCAACTATCAGCAACTGCTATCCATGTTAAGTAGGTTTGGACATAGTGTTGTCTTCCTCTGATTGCCCAGGTAATCATTAATTTATGTTCTGACAACTGCTAGAACATTAGTATGTGAATGCACTTTTGAATCTCTGGAAGTTTATGTGGATCCAGGCTGGCAAGGTGAGGTTTGGCACACTACTCGGCCCTAGAAGTAAAAGCTTGTCCAGGCTTCAAGCACATCGGTGACTTCTGCAGTCATATTTGTGATTCTCTGCCCATGCTTCATCAAAATGCCTGCAATGGTCCTATATTCTCAAATGGCACATGCACCATCATTACTCCTGGCAAGAGATCTAACCCAGCCTGTGTATAGCTCTCTACTAGCTGATACAGGAAGTGGACATGAAAGAAGTAGATGTGAAAGGCTGTGAATGCCCCATCCACAGTAGGCTTGTCTGGGCTCTCTGAGTTGATGCAGAGACAAGATTAGGCAGCATAGATCTTTTCCGCTTTGACTTACTAAACTTTGGTATAAAGTATATGCAGACGTTAGCTTGTGTGTATGCCCTCTCACGTGCTGTAAATTAACTGAGAAATTAATGAGGTGATGCACTTATGAGTAAGAAGTGAACTGAAGATAAAATGACACTTTGTGTTGAAAGGCATGGATAAGGATAAAACCCAGATATGAGAAAGAGGAACTTTGTATAACTGATTTGAAGAAGAATGTGTGTCATTAAATCCTTGAACAATATAATTTAGGGAATAATGTTTTGCATACATGTTTGAAATGGACATTTTTTAAAGTTTCACAGTTTCCAACTTTGGATGGAGGATACACAGTAGTGATTTTAAAAATACTGAATGATAAAAATCACACTGAGAGATTCTTACTGAAATTGTTCATTGCCCTGGAGTTAAAACAGAAATAACAAACATATCTTTCATCACCCATTTTGAATATTTATTCTTTGTATTTCACTTACTCTAAACAAATTTTTTATCTCTAGGGTGATATCCTGACTAATCCTTCACTGTGCTAATTTTGCTGGGACAACACATAAGTGGCCGGTGCTTCCAAATATGAATAAGGACAGCAGGCTTGGGCTTGTGCTAATTTTGATGAATAAATTGGCCTCAAGAATGACAAGTCGTGTTAGCACTTTTCACTTTATAGTGTTGTACAGTTAAAGATGTTAACTCTGTGCAGTGAATTGTCATTAGGCAGTCCTTGGGACTGCTTACTCTCAGGTTCCTGGTCTCCACAGAAACTCCCTCTTAAAAACCATTCTCTGGTTTTATTTTAGTAAAAGAATGGTGTGATTCAAAAGCAAAGTGTTGAGAGGAATTTCACTCGCAGCAAAATGTCCTTTTCATTTTACCCACTGAGTTTTTAATAAGGATATTCCTTTGCCAGTTCCTTTGAATTTTCTTGGTTCTTAGTTGGTGCTAATGATGCAGTAATAGTCCTGTGTGTGTGTGGTGGGGGGAAGAAAATAGTATCCCACTGGTATGAGATTTTTTTGTAGTTGTCTTTTGTGGTCTTACAACAGTGTTACAAAAGATGGGTTCTCAATTGATTTCTTGTCTTTTATTTCTTTTATTCATAAATTTATTTTGCCTTTGGGGTGTGTGTGTGGGGCAACTGATTGTCAGGAAACGGCCACAAGGGTAGAGAAGGATATTAGAAATTTAGTTCTAACAATGAGACTACAATCCCTGGTAGTATTAGTTGGTTGCTTCCCTGTCTTGATCTGTTCAGGGCCTGTTTTTGGATGAGAAGCTTTTGGTTCTTCCCATGTATTGTGAGGTTCCAAGAAAAGGGGTGATAACAGCCAAAATGGAATAGCTGTTACTCTCCCTTTTTATTGCATTAGCTTTATGAAATTTATTACTTCTAATTAATTCACTGACTTAGAGAATCCTGAAATAGAATAATAAATAGAATATCACATTTTCTTGCCACTTTGCTGTTTATATATATATATATATACACATATATTATTTATTTTTTAATGCAGATTTATCACTTAGTAAGTGTAGACGCTGAATCCAGAGAAACCGTGGCTGCTCTATCCCTGGAAGTGTTCAGGGCTAGGTTGGATGGGTCTTTGAGAAACTTGGTCTAGTGGAAGATGTCCCTGGCCATGGCAAGGGGGGTTATAACTAGGTGATCTTTAAGGTCTCTTCCAACCCAAACCATTCTATGAGCCTAATCTTGTCTTCATCCTTTGCTTTTGTGTGTTAGGCTGACTGGCCTTTTATAACTTAGGGCTTATACATGACCCATTTAACAAGTCCTTGTTTTGTATTTGTTTTAGCTCCTTGGCTTTTGAACAGTCCTCCTAACAGGACTGCTATGGAAAACTTGAAATATTTTACTGCTGTTTAAAGCTTTTTATTTGTGTTTGGATGGATCTAGGTGCTAGGCTTTAATCTGCAGGTTAACAGGACCTTGCTTGACCCATGACATTTCCTGCATAAATTTTTGATAAAAAATACTAAGCTTTTTTCGTTTTTGTCTTAAATTTCCAGGAAAAGCTACATGCTTTAGCAGAATTCCAAAGACTGGATGGCTTTGTCTGAAAACTGAAACGTACTGTTTTGAAAAGTATTACTGTAGTACTCCTCCGACATTATAATTTGGACGCCTGCTGGTCCTATTCTGCAAGGCTGAAGCAGCATACCACTTTTGACACTGTGCCGTGATCTTTCCTGTTTGAAGGGGTGCTGGAGGTAGGGAATCCCTCAAAGTTATCTGTTACCAGAGTTGTCACTTAAATGGTAAGTCTAGTTGATAAAGGAGATCTGCCACATAAAGCAGGTAAGCCACAGATTTAGTGTGATGCTACACTGTCATTTCTTAATAACATTTTTTGTTTTCAATCATTTTGCTTTGTAAGTTTGGCTTTTTGGTAAGGAAAGTACATTTGCAGGAGCACATACTTAGGCATGCCAAGAAAAAAAATTCCAACCAAAAAATGTTTAGCTGAAAGCCTCATTTCCCATCAAAAATAGATGCAGTGGAAAACTTTCAAGCTGCCCTATATTTAGCCTCCTTGGATCAAAATTCAGTTTTTGGACTGAGGGAGGCTCACAGAGGTTTCTTGCTGCTTTTGTTAGGGTGTCTGTTTTTTCACTCATGACATCTGCCTGCTTTTCCAGCTATTCAACCTTGTTATAATTCTTGCTTTTGGAGCATTTTACTGTGCTCAGAATGCTAGTTCCCAGTGGACTCAACTTACTGGGATATATGCGAACTTAAAGTTTCTTTCAAGGGGTCCATCAATCTTGCTTTTTTTATTTTGGCTTGGTTTTAATAAGCAAATATTAGTAGTGCTATCCACTGAACACTGAATATGCACAAAACATAGCATCACTGCAATACAGTTCTCATTTCTTTTTCCAGCGTAACCTTGCTTTTGGGGATGTTGTGGATGCAAACAGTATACATAAGTTTAAGGGGTAATGGGCTAAGTGCTTGAAAGGGAAGACCCATTGGGAAGACCCATTGGGAAGACCCATTGGGCAGTCTAAACAGATAAATCACATCAGTCTGAGGAATTCCTGAGTTAAATATAGTGGGAGGCTGGGGAGTTATTCTGGGAAAATATTGCATTTTATTTCTTTGCTCATGCTCTCTTCTTTTGGCTCTGACTTGTGGCTGCTTTTGGAGATAGGATACAGAGCTAAGCAGACCTTTGATCTGAATTGGCATAGCCATCCTTGGGTAAGGAGAAGTACACTGATAGATGAGTAGATACAGGCTTTGGCAAGCTATAATTCAGCAATTCGTTTCTGATAAATGAAATTCCTTCCTCCAAGAAAAGTGTAAGCCAGTCACAAAAGATACAAGCATGAGCATAGAGAATTGCATCTGAATAAATTGTGATTTTGGAGTCTCAGGCTTTCTGTTGATTTTGTTTTGTTGGGCTTTGTTGTTGTCCTCCTGGGTTTCTTTTTTGTTGTTGCTTGAGTTTTGTTTGGTTGTTTTGTGTTGTTTTGTTGGGGTGTTTTTTTGGTTGTTTGTTTGTTTGTTTGTTTTTTTTCTTTTGCAGCTTCCATTTCTCCTCAATTTCTTCTTGTAGTAGTAAGAATTTTCTACAAATGTGTCCAAACTGTGAGCCTTTTTGGGTGTTCTTCCAAAGTGTGGGGCTAGAACATTAGTGTAAGACTCCTGCAGTGTTCACTGGGCTTTGTATTAAGACAAGAAGAGAAAAATTGAACAGTGAAATTCAGGGAGGAAAATTGTTAATATGACCTACTTTAGTTTTAGTATGTGTTATGTTCTATCATTAGTTCAGTGTTAGAATGCAGCTTGTAGCCAGATTCTATCAGCAACTGGCAGCATGTGGTGTTTCTTAAGCAAAAGTTGATTGTTATTCTTTATTACTTGTTTTCATCTTAGCACTTTTACAGAAATATCTTTCCAGACATTTTTAACTTCGTTTTTATGGCAATTTAATATTGCTTCATGACTGCTAAGCAATACTATGGTTTTTTAGCCTTCATAGTCATTAATGATTAAATCTGTAAATGAGCATATGCTTAGTTTTTAAGACAGCAGCTAATTTTTTCTGTATTTTTAATAAACTCTTCAAAAGTGTTCTGATTACCTCAGAATAGATATATCTAGTTATACTCCTGTGTACATAAATTTATGTGGTAGTTATATTAACCAGAATAGATGGGGTCTCTTCTTTTCCTGACAGGGTATATATTTTTACTTACATTTCTGTCAGCAGAATTGGGTTATAGTACATTATCAGTAGATGAACAGTAATTCCCCTTTTCCTTGTTATTATTTTAGAATTGTTTAAAATAAATAATTGGAAGAAAAGATAATAACCAGACAATGTTTGAAAGGAAGAAATAGTTTGAGTATCATTGAGAAAGAGATTCATCACTCTAGTGCCAAAATTGTATCAGGAAAGAGGAGAGAGAAAGGAAAGTGTAGAAGTGAGCTCCTATGGTACCACTTTCCAGCTCTTCATGTGTGGAATACAAATACTTTTTGAAGTATAATGCTACACAGTCAGTTAGCTTAACCTCAAGTAATCCTTATCGGAGGAAGAAATTTAGTACATTAGGATTCATGAGTTGGAAAAAAGTAACAAAAAAAATTATATCCATGTTTTCCTAAAGATGCAGTGAAATTATGTAAATTCTTTTAGAAAGAACTTAGAAATTTTGTGAAGTTAGATTGTAATCGTGTGTTTAAAATGTATCAAAAATAGCAAGAGTAGTACAGCCTCTCTCACATTATTGGTATGCCTTAATCGGAATCTTAATATTCTTTTCACAGGAAGTGAGAAGCTACTTGAGTTTCCAAATCTGCCCACTCCAGAAACTGGAAGAATTGTGCAAACTAATTGGGTGTGAAATAAACCTGTGTTCACAAGTAACTGGACTGAGACTATAAAATTTCTTCTATTTAAGTAATAGGTAGTAACTATTTAAACTTCAAGCAAAAGAGAAGGTTACGTCTGTAAAATCTTTCATGCAAAATAGTCTGTCCTTATGTCAGTGATCCTGGTTCCTTTAAAGTGCCTGCTTGCTTGAGAAAAGTTTTGCAAAACAGACCTTTTATATAGGAGAGGGAATGAGGAAGCAATAAACAAAATCCAACTTGTGTTGGGAGTTAACTTTTGGGATTGTGGGGCAGCTGAATGGATGAGTATCACCATCTTTTCAATGTTCAGTGATATCAAAGTAGTTTTTCCTACAGGTATCCCTTTATTGACAGAAAACCTGTGAAATGAAGGAAAATGCCATGGAAAAGTTTGTACAATAAATCTCATGCCAAAAGCCAGAGAGTTAAGTGATAGTCTTCTACAGGTTTAGGAAATGATGAGGGTAAACTGAAAAAGTGTTAGTGTGCTTGAAAAGCCTAATCATTATTGTGTATATTAGTCTCTTCTCTGTTTTATGTAGCCATTTGTGCCATCTCACTGGTGTTTTTGACATAGTATTTTTACAAGGGTCGCTAATTTAGATTAGGGCATAAGAAATAGTTGTTTTATGGGTAGTAAATCTGAATATCATAATTTGCCCTTTAAAATAAGATGCTTCATTCAATATGTAAAACAAAATAATTTCAAAATGGTTGGTTTTGTAATTAACAAATGTAGTGTTGATCAAATATATCTTCCCTGGTATGATACATGGAGATTATCTTAGGTTGTGTTACAGAATAGCATGATAATAATGATTTCCTTAAGAGAGTACAAAAGCATTATCCAAGTTTCAGCTGATGTTTATTGACACACAGCATCAGTTGGGAGCCTCATCAGGCTTCCTATTCCTTTCTGTTTACCACCTCCTGCTTTTATTTACAGTCAGCATATCTGTTAATTAGCATCTGGTAGAGTCAGTTCTAAGAAGATCTCTTGTCTTCCTGGTGATGGCCCCATGAGGTGACCATGTACACACAGTCTGTGAGCGAATTAATCTTTAACTCATTAATTTCAGTGCTTGATTCTGAAATGTTTAACTACTGGCTTGGTTTCCTACTCAGCAATTTGTATTGGAGAATTGTAGGCCTTGACTCTCATTGAGTTCAATGCCATGAACTCATCCGAGGGAGGTCGCATCTCATGGTTCCCTCACTGGAAGTCATATTTTCTTCTAGTCTCTTGATTGGACCAGAATGCAGATAGTTCTTTGGTGACTTCCAGGTAAATGCTTTGTGTTACTGAGGTTATTTACTTAGTTTTTATTGCACTTTTGCAGAATAAAATTGCTCCTCCAATTCTGAATGCAACATTTTGCAAGAAATCTAACAGTGCAATGCCTGTATCTCACAAGGGGGTACTCTCTAGGGAGCTGTATACTATGTTACAGAGTCTCACCAACCTCAGTTAGACCTTGTGATGATAGAAAGCTGCTGTTCACAGCCATAGCCTGAATTTTAGGGTTGGTGGTTACAGTGCACTTCTCTCACAGTGTGGCTCATTTATCAGAAAAAGAAATAACTTGCAGTTATATTCGCAGCAAAAATTCAGGAGCATGATTCAGAGATCTGCTGTCCAAGTCCACAAGGTACGCTAGAAATATGCTGAGAGGTGTGAGCTGATCTGAGCATCGTACTGGGGTGCTAGAAATCTTGTTTTAGTGTTAATGGCTGTATTTGTTTCATCTGAAACCAAAGAAAGGAAAGACTGGGACACTTATCTACACAGTCAACTGTTGGTGATGTCTTAAAGTGATAACTAAGTTCCTCACTTTGCCAATTTATTTCTTCTCCATCCTCCAGTTGAGGACTAGCCAAGCTCTAGAAACCTAAGGATAGGTTACAGGTGCCCTTGAAATCCTGCTCAGAGCAAGTGCAAATATGGAAAGCCATAAAGTACAGACTGTGTTATTGTGAGCATGTTCATAATTTAATGACAGCTTTACTGATAAAAATTCGCTACTTAAGCTGAAAAGAACAAAAAAAAAAACAATAATAATGAAAGAAAAAAAAAAAAAAGAAAAAACCCAACCCAAAACCCCAACCCATCAAACCAACAGTATAATCCCTGGAATACATTTGAATATCTCCAACTTTTATACTGGAAAAGTACCTCAAAGTAATATGATGTTCTATCTTCATTATGGAAGTATTTGTGTTGATCTAAAACATTTTGTGCTGGCACAATTGCATCCAAATACCTTGAGTTTGTGGGCAGGCAGACCCAGGTGAAGTAACTTAGTTTTAAAGGAATCAGAAACCCTAATTCCTTTAAATGAAATTTCTAAGACATCCAGGTGCTCAGGATGCTGTGAAAAGAGATATAAAAATCAGAAAAGAGAAGGTGAATATTTGCTACTGATGACTTACTGTTCTGGAGTGTTAGTGGCGATGCAGTGGTGTGACAAAAAAATCAATGAAAAGGTATCAGTGGAAGTTTCTGCCATATTCAGTTGTAACAAGCCAGTACTGATTGATCTGTTGATGTTTTATGGGGAAAGTCAACACAGAGGGGGAAAGCTGGGTGGTGTTTCTTCAAAACATGTCAACTGCTTCTATATATTTTGTGGTTGAAGAACAGAGGTAAGAGAAGCTGGAAATGTTTTCTAGAATCCAGTGGCCCTTCATCACAATTTTACAGGTACTGTTTAAGCCATCTTTGTTAAGGAGAAGCTCCTTTAGTATTAGTATGCTGTCATCTTTCAAATCTCATCAAGGCAGCACCAGGATTTTTTACACAGATTTCCTTTGACATACAGCCTCAATAAATATGGAAATTAGAAATTAAATCTTTTTTTTTATTCCTTGCAAAGCAGTGCAGTGCCCAAATTCATTGAATTTCAACTTTTATTTTTTTCTTAATGTTGAAAGACAGATATGCAAATTTTACTAACAATATGCGTGGTTAAATTTAGCTGTAAATTCCAGTCAGGGATCTCTGCTTTGTTTATTGTCCAAGTCAATATGGCTGTGGAGAAAACCTCCTGCTGTGCAGGAATACATAGTCAGCTTACTTGGAAATGTGGAAAGCTTAATTATGAGAGTTTATTCTGAAAAAAAGGTAAAGTGAAGCAAGCACTGGGTTTTGATATTTTGATTTTTATTATGATTCCAGCTAATGAGCACAATATATGTGGTTTGTTTTGACACTAACTGTTGTCAGACAAACCATTTGAGTTTTCTTTAACCTAGTCATCTCTGTAACTGAAGGGGTCTGAAAGAGCATAGAGGTTATGTACAGATGATGCATTTGTTAAACTTGCAATGAACATCATGACATAAATGAAATAGAATCCAAATGTGAAAAAAAAAGTTATAACACATGTATTGCTGAGAATATCTTCATTAAAATATAGTTTAGCCTATGAAGATATTAATATCAGGTTGCCTGAAAGATCTAAATTTCTTTGTTGCTTTCTCATAAATTATTTTGATTTCTATGTGTTGTAACTGTGAAGCATCATTACACAGGAGTTCTGAGTGGAAAGTGTTATAAATGATATACAAATGTATTCTCATGTTTATAACAGAAAGCTCTCTAAGGTTATTACTGCTGGGGTGATTCCCATTTCTTCAGGTTTTGTAAGTCAGTTACATGGAATACATTTTACTCTATCTAGCTATATTTAATACTGCATACAAGGAAGGAGTTTCTCCTGCTTACCTAGAGTATATGTAATGCTGTATCCCTCACTGTGGTTCAATGTATGCTTCTCCTTTCTACTGTAATATGGAGAATGTTTTTATACTTCTACAATAGGTGGTAGTAATTAGATTTACTCTGAGCCAATAAATTAAAAAAAAATGTGTTGTGGCTAATATGTGGATGGTAAGACTTTCATCAGGTGATTAGGCATACTGTTTTTTTTCTTTGGGTCTATATAGGACTGGTCCATGACCTGTAGGTTGTGTTACGGAATAGTATGAGCTCGTAGCTTCTATGATATAACAAATGGTACATGACAATTGTGTGTGAAGAAAGGTTGGTAGCTTTAGAGATGAAATTTCTGAACCGCTAGATAGGTTCAGGATAGGCAATTGCCTGTAGCTTCCCTTCCTCATACTCTGCATTTCGGCAACTGCTCTTCTCATGCTTTTACTGAGTCTCATTAAATGACTCTATGTGTAGGACATTCAGTGTATTAATGGTAGAGTGGGAGGTTTGTTCTTCACTGGTGCATCAGGGGATTCTTGAATATATTTTATGGTTGCTTGAGACAGTGCCTAAGGCACCAGAGGCCTATATACTGTTGCCTTACGGTAATGATTCTTGAGCTTGAATCCACTGACATATGGAGATGCCTAATTTCCTGTAGAACTGAGTGGGAGTTTAAGTTCCTAGGTTGGATTTAGGAGCCTAAATACTTTGGAATTCTCCATTAATAAAGCTTAGTTGCTGTATAGCCCTTTAATTCTCCATACATCCCTACATTCTTTCATACACGTTCTTCATTGACTATTTACTGTTAATTGGCAATTTGGTTCCTTGATTATCCTTCTGTTTTGGGATATGTTTTTTCCTAGTCTTATCCTGTATTTCATTGGACTGTCTGTTCCTTTTCAATTCTTTTCCCTTCTACACTTTGAGTGCCTAATAAGCACCCTTAATTTCCAGTGACCAGCTTCCCTCTCACATTGCCATGTATGAAACTTAACACCTTTGGTATTAATAGAGCCAGCTACCTTGTAAAGATGCTATAAAAGGAATCATTAAAGCTCAAAATTGTCAGGGATTTGACTATTTTGCCCACTCAGTTTGTTTTTTGACCAATGTATGCCCAATATGCAAGTTGCTTATTAGCCAAATTCTTCTTTGACAAAGGGGATAGGACTAGGGGTACATGCTGCAGCAGCTAAATAATGTAAAACCTTATGTCAGCCTAGTGCTTTTTCACTAAAGTGACTCTACTGGTTGCTCTTACGAAACTAGTAATAGTAAATCAGGGCATAAATCAATCTTTCCTCTAGCTGTGTATGATCTGACTTCTCCATTCCTTAGTTCACTACCCAGGTTATTGTATCTGAAGTGCACAGTGAAAGCAGAATGCTTTCTACCGGTGTTAGGCTTTTAACTTCTACAATGCAATTTTCCTTAATGTGTAGCAGAAGTGGAAAGGAACAAAAGCAGATGTAAGCAAGGACTCTAGTGTTAAAGAATGCTCTGAAAAATCAACCATTTTTTAATTGCAGTGCATTTTTTTCCATGTAGTCATGAACCAAGTTTTCCTCAGGACCACAGTGGGATCCATTGCCCTGTGTCCTGTAGTTAAGTATGGACTGGAAGAAAGCAGGTAACCTACAGATGTTGGTTTATGATGCTGCCCAAATGATGAGCTAGACATGTGTCAGCAGCTGCTGAAGGGGGGATAGTGAGGGAAAGAGAAAACTTCAAAGCCTAGGAGGAGTAAGGGAAAGGGTGAATGAGAAGTGGTGTAGGGGTCCTGATTATTTCAAAACAGTTGATATTGTACCACACTCCCTTTTTAAAAGGTGAGTAAAGTTATAGCAGGGGAAGGAGGATGCAGACAGTGTCTTCCAGCCACTCAGTGGAATGAGCATTTTGTTATTTCTGTACCTTATGGAGTTTGACAGAGAAAGCCTAAGAGCACAGGATGCTGAGGGTACACAGGTCACCAACCACATAGGAAAGAGGAAATCACTCTGTTGAGGACTGGTATCCAGAGTGATAGGGTTTTTGGATGCAGCTAAATGGACAGAAGTGTTGGAAGAGAAGTGAGGTGAGAATAAAAGTGGGCATGTGCTCTGTGCTGCTGCTGGCTCATTGCAGTATTGTTTCCCTTCAGCGTTGTTTGCAAAGAATAAAGCTGATTTTGGGGAATATATTGGTTTCTAGACTAATACCAGTGTTTTTTTCAGCTGGTGATAAATGAACAGTTTTCATACAGTCGCAGTTTTGCCACAGTTCTGGCTATAAGTAATACTAGTGCATTATAAAAAATGCTAAAAAAAAAAAAAAAAAAAAATTAAAAAAGAAAAAAAAGATTTAGGACTATGGTACAGTTTGCAGTGGCAATTTAAATTTTTCTGATATCACAGACTGCTTTTTTGCTTATGAAACTTGTTTTCTTTCTGTATATTCAATAAAGGAACTTTAATTAATTAATTAAAGAAGTTAATGTGATTGATTGTTTCTTGTAGCTCAGAGATTCATGCTGCTTGGCTAATTGACAGCTATGAGTGTTGCATGTGTAAGTAGTTAGAAACACTTTGTTCTATTCATGCTGATTTTTATCACAGGGCATCATTGCATGTACTGAGGAACACCCCAGGTGGACCATGGCCTCACTTGCACTCCTCCTCAGTGAGGGGTGCTTTCAAAGGGCCTTATCAATTGCCACATCAGTGAAAGGCCTAAACATATTCCATAAATAATCATGTAGGATCAGAGAGCAACTGAACTGGAGATGATGAAAATATGGTAAACTAGGTTAGGAACAGATACAGTGTTGGTGATTCTTGAGGGGCACTCTGCAGCTCTGCCTCTGGCAGCATGGCTTCTTCTAATCTTCTCTTCAGCTGAGGGATTGTTGAGTAATGCCATAGGGTAGGTCTATGTATTTAATTATGAACTTTTGATTTAAAAGCAATCTCAAACCAATATTCTTAACTTTTTTCCTAATGATGCTGATTAAAATGAAAGCTGGTTGTCCTTGGTCATCTTGTTTCATGATCAAATGCACTGGGGAGCTCATTGGGTAGAAACTCTTCCTGGAATTGTCTAAATCTTTCTGAATGACAAATGCAGCCAACTGAAATGTCCAGACATTAATAGTCTTAAAATTATTTTTAGTCTAATTTAAAGATCACAGCATATTTTTTTTTCATAGAAGTGTTGGTGCCTCACATGCACTGAATTTTTTGTGGCTTTCATGTAGTACAAATAAATGGTTTTAGATGTAATGTGGAACATAAGTGGTTTGTTCAATGATATGATATTTTCAGTGACTCCATATGTGTTAATACAGTACCATATTAGTAGTGTATTAATCAGTGCTCATGAGAGATTATGGTGGTAGAAAACATGACCTCCTTGGAAGCAGGGGCTTTTCCAAGCCACGAAAGGCTACATATGCAGTTCATGACTAGTGCAGAACTCTTTTCTTGTCTGAACTGAAATACTGACACCTGGTTTGCACTTAAAAGTGTTATCAAGGAAGCCTGTCAGGATATGAATTTTTTGCTGACATAGTTATGCTAGAAAAATACCCTAGTGCAATAACTGTGTAAGAAGTTTTTTTACTGGTACATTTTACTTCTCTTGAGAGATAGGTGTAAGTTGCTTGGGAAGAGTAGTCTTGCTAGTATGATTTTTGTATCAACCTTTCTAGTGTAAATCAGCTGTAGGCCTCATCCTATAGGGACTCATATGCAAGTTTAGCACTGCACACTGTATCATAGTCTATGCTTAGGTATCTCTGAAGAATGACCTCTAGAGCAACTCTTAAGAATAGTATGTGATCTCTGTCTCCTGTTCATCTTCTCTCTACTGAGTTGTCTTACCTCTCCAAGTTGCATGAATACCACCTGGTGATGCATGTATTTTCATGTTTAGCACTTGTCCTGTTGGTGGTTCTAGTCTTGAAGATAGTTTTGGGACCACACTTAGGAGACTGTATAGGCATAACCATTGTTTAAGTTAACTACTTGCAGGAAGCAAGGAGGCTGGATGCAGACAGAACAATGAAAAGGCAGGAAGGAAACTCCCTAGCAGTGAAGCTTGTGATGTGCAACACACAAAATAGAGGATGAGAATTACAGAAGTGGATGCTTCCTCAAGTGAATCAATCCCAGAAAATATAGGCATGTGAAATCACTTGTTGGATCAGGATTGTCCTTTGCTGCCCTACATGCAGCACCATAAATCACAAGTAGTTCTAAAGAAATTGCTAGTAGAACGGGAGAGTAGAAATGGTGTGAGCGAACTCCGGTTGTGACTTGAAACCTTCCTACATTTCTTCAGATGCATTTCCTGTGTGCCTCTAACTGTCTTTCATCTAGATGTTCTACCTTAGTTGGAATTGATGACCTAAGGAGTGGGTTCTTAGTGTTTCTCTGCAGGAAGGACTCTCTTTTATGCAGAGAGAAGACCCTAGCCAGAAATTACAACTAACCCCAAGCATATGCATATTGTATTTGTTCAAGTTATTTCATAACATCCAAAATAAAGGCTGGACCAGATAACAGAATACATTATTTGCTCTAGCAGAAGTAATTTCACGTCCTACTTTGCTGGAGTTTGGATTTTTTCTGTTTTGCTGCTTGAAACAGGAATAGCTTGAACAAGCTAGGTGATGTTTTACTTGAGACAAAGGTTTCCTTTTTCCTCAAAGGTTTTTTCAGGAGATGAGGAAAGCCCATTTCTGATAATATTGCCAGAGCCATATGTAAGCTCTGTGGTCCTGCACTGTGGCTGCTTAATCAGCCAAGGTTGGTAGAAATCTGTATTTTCACTTCAAGTCCTAAAGACTCTGAAAATGCATGAATTTGTAGGTTTGCAGTCTCCCTGACAAATTCAATCCCTGCTGTTACCAGCCCAGCCACAAGGGCCATTTAACAAAAGATCCCTGAGTTAATGATTGCTGTTCTATGACGGGGATATTGGACTTATTATACACTGAACACAAAGGTCTCTGATCCATATTCGTGCCTTGTTTCCTGCTTGGGATTCAGCACCGCATGGTGGTAACTGTCTGCTTCATGCAGGAAAGCATTCTGCTGTGATATCCGTGAGCAGTAGTATCAGAAGACCGTCCATGAATTTAAACTATTATCGCAGTTAGGTGCAATTATTGAGAATCCCTGTAGAGTCACACAAATAATGTTGGTTTTGTCCAAAGATGTGGAGTGTAGCAGTGCCAGTCTGTGACATCCTTAGTTTGGGTTCTCAGTGGCTGCTGTCAATTGTACCCTGAAAAATGGTTACTAGGACTATAAAGTATAACACTGCATTTCAAGCTCTATTTTAAGTACCAGTGGCTTTGTCAGACTATACAAGTAATTCAAATCAAATTTATGTGGTGAAAATAGATTTAAGATGAACCAATGGAAGAAGACGACTTTATAAGAAAGAATATTGACTTTGCATATTAACTTCATTAACTTAATGCTGTCTCTTGTGTATTGGAAAATTGTTCAAGTGAGAATAATAGCTTTTGAACTACTTACAGGCTAATAGGTAGTGATTGTAGTCACTAAGACTTTGAATAGCTGTGGCTGTTGATTACACAGATTAAACGTGAGTGCAGTTTTCAATATGGCTGATTTTCGAAAAACTCATTTTCTGTCCTTCCTTTTGACTTTCATGGCTAATGACACTGACTTCTAATGCATATTAAATTCCAGAAGTGGGAAATTAAAATCCTCTTCCTCCATCTCATAGTAGAGACATGAGTGCAGAAGCACATCATGTGCTTATTTTAAACTGGTCAGGATTGAAGCTATATTAGCCAAATAGAAGATTGCATTAGAAGCAATTTCCATAGAGTGGGACATGCTCTGTTGAAACAGCTGATTGACTCTAGATATTTGTAGAATTCACGGCACTAATTTTTCATGCACTCCATCTCTTATGTATTTTCCCCTTATATCTGAACTGTCTGCGTTTCTTCGCATCCACTGTGATTTCTCGGTGAATGCTGGTTCTCAAGTTCTTTCTCTATTCTCTCCTTTTTTTTTTTCTTCTTCCCCCCCCCCCCTTTTTTTTTTTTTCCCTCTCCAGGGCCTAATTATGAAACAACTTCAAATAAATACAATTTTTAAACAAAAAACATTCTGCTTCCTGTGAACAATGGGCTGAATTTTTCCCTTTATTCTTGGGGAGTTCTTATTCAGTTGGAGTGCTTTGCAGTTGGCTAGGCCTGAGATTTCTGGGAGCTGTAATTGTGTCTCATTAATTCTTACAGTAATGTAGGGTAACTATAAGGAGCATGCAATTAGTGGTCTGGTCAATGAATAGAGCAGTTAATCAGCAGACAAAGGATGGGGCTCAGGACCTATTAGGCTGAAAGGAAGTGTTACTATTGTCACAGGCAGTAGGAATGCATGCAGACATGCCTTAAAGTTGAACTGTTTAAAGGAACTGTGTATGTCTTTCTGCTAAACCAGTTTTCCTACCTATTCCACTACTTGAGAGAGATTCAGTTAAGGTTGCCTGTTAGAAGCCAGAGACCATATTGGAGGTTTCAACAGACTGAGCAAACTGCTTAGTGTATTCACTCACCCTAACAGAGGCAGCCCCAGGGTTTATCAAAAATAAGGAATGGCTAAGGAGATGCAAGGCATCCTTAGCTGTTCCTCCTCCTCAGGAAATGGTCAGTTGAATGGAGGAGACCAATAAAGTTTAAATCAGCCATTGTGTAGATTGTCACTCAGTCATACTCTACATGTTTGTCTTCGTAATGAACCTTGTTTGTTCTGAATGGCTTTTCAGTGCATGTAAATGTATGCAAATAGTCATAACAGTTAAAAAACGGTAGTAGTTCTTATGGTAACAAATAACCTGCTCTACTTTTATGAAGCCCTATCTTTTACTATATGTAGGGTTTAAAAAGCAAAAATTACTCCAACGCTTGACAGTGGGTTGATTGTTAGCACCAGATCAGAACTTCCAGTTGCTTCTGCCTTTGGGAAAATATAAACCTCATGAATCCTGTGAAATGTTATGACGTAGGATGATTATAAAGAACAAGGCTTTATCAATAAAATACTGCCCTTTAGTAACTCTTATTTCCAGTAGGCTTTGCTTCAAATAGAAACTAATTTCTTAAGTAAAACAGTCATTTGGCATAAAAAAGCAGTAATTAAAATAACTTTTTTTGGGGAAAAAAGAAAAGGGAATTGAACTTTAATAATTAACTTATATCCAGAGCCCAGTGTTTTTCTCAAAACTGAAAGTAATTTTTTATGGTCTTCTTTGTATTAACAGTCTGGAGTTTTATCTTTTCTCATGGTATTCACATCAGCAGCAAGTAACATTAGAAGAATAAAGTCTCTCAGGCTTTATATTAAGGATTCAATTATTCTATATAATTAGCCCTGATTTGTTAAATATTTGAAACGTTTTCTACTCTTAGGTATGGAATAGCATACTGGAATGATCAGAACCATAAATGACTTGTACCTTTACTCAGAAAATGCTAAAATGCTTCTTATCAAATAATAAGGAAGATTAAGCCTCTCTCTCTCTTTCTGTTTGGATTTTATTCCCACAAGAAATATCCATTTTTTTTCCACAATATCTTGTGTATTTCTATTTCCTTGAAATACAAAGGGGCAATGGATTCCAGTATAAATTAGATAGATTTAATTAAATTTATGAGTTGTAACTTGTGCCTTGAATACAAAATACTTGAGTGAGGCATAAGTTATTTATTTTGCTGATGCCATCGTTGTCATCCATCTGTTTTTTCATTCTTTTCTGCCTGTTTTTGAAACATTTAGGGGCTGTGGAGTCTTGGGAATAAGTTTTTATATGCCATACATAGCAAATCTTTCCAAGGTCACATTTTGCTTTACTGTTTCATTCTTTTGAGAATGCAGGGTAGTCTGACCCTGCAAAAAGAGAAAATGGTACTAGTTCTACACTCAGAAATTGGCTCTTACCTCATATATGATACCTTTCCATTTAATTAGGAAATGATTTCTCATCTGGTGTCAGACCATCAAAAATTGTTGCTGGTCAGTATCTCTGATAAGTATTACAGGTTTGACAGAAATTACCTTCCCATTGCCCCACCCCCAATAAAGTTGTTTCTGTTGAAACCAGATAAGTTGTGGGGAATTATTGATCTGGAAGGGGTCTTAAATGATTCTAAAGTTACTGAAATATTAGTTGGAAAGGTAACAGATTAAATTGTGTTCTTCCATAAGAGCGCAGTAGTGTGACTTGAATAGGTGTTACAGTAGAAATTATACATATTCTTTAAAATATGTGAAGATTAATTAAAGGTCTTTAATCCTCATTTAAATTACCAGAATTGTCTACCTCTCCCTTCCTGTTTACATAGATACACATACTTTTCCTTCTCCGTAAGAATTAGCATTACTCTGATGGACAGTGTAGGGCAAGGTAGATTAAACAAATGCTGATGTTTTGAGAACTTCTCTTTTCCTTTTTCATGGTATAATGTGAGTCTCATCTGGCATACCTGGCTGTTGTACACATCTCAACTCTGTAAGAATCTCAGAGCCAAAAAAATTTATAGCTAACTAAAAATGTAATATCAATGTATTTTAAAGTGCAGTAGCTTTACATAAATCATTCTATATGTATCCTGTTTCTTCTGGTACAAGATGACATTGCCTATCATAACATAAAAACATGCATATTGCTCTCTAATTTAAACTAGTTTTCTATGCTTCACTGGTTGTCAGAACAAAGAGAAAGTATCGCTCTGGCCAATTGTCTCCTCTGTTTTAAACTTTGTTCAAGATTTTTTTTTTCTTTAAGGGGCAGACCTGATGTTATCAAAGTTGCTGCTTAAGCTGTTACTGTCAACAAATCACGTTCCCATAATGAAAGAGGTCTTGGTTAATTAATTAAGATAACATTGTTTTTTAAAAGATGGCTGAAATGAGGTGAGGTGAATACCTCCATAGTGAAAATTATTCCATTATAACTACTTAATGTGTTATTTATACCACATTTCTAACCTGAAGAGTCACCTTAGGGATCAGGCTGTGGCGCACACAGCAGTAAGAAATTTTCTCAGTCAGTTGAGGAATAAGTATGTGCTGCTGAGAGAAATAGATTTGGTCAAGGAAACAATTTACATCCAAAATTGTGACTGTAAGAGTGCCTCCTTAACTGCAGTCTAGACCTGGAAGCACCTAAGCTCTGCAAGCAACTTTACCATTCCATAGCACAAACAGCCCTGTTCTGCACCTCTCATTCTGCTGCTGCTTAAGCTTGGCTGGGATCCAGGAAGCAGATGTTCTGGGTTCAGTGTTACCTGGGAGAGCTGATCTTGTAAATGTTCCCAGAGTATACAATATCCATGGACAGCTTCATCTTTTCATAAAATGCAGTGGCAGCTACTACCACTGGGAAAAAGGTGGTGCAGCTCCCTTTTATATAGGTTTACGGTGACTAGAGAGTCATGCAAGAAATGCCTGAGTGGGCTTGTGTTCCTGTTGCTTATTGCCTTAGAGGCTACTCTGCCTCCTAGAGTAGAGGCTAGTCTGAGTTAGGAAGGTTCTAGTCCTTTAATGGCTTTGCAAATGAAATGGTTTGTCTGGAATTTGAACCAGAATCAGTTCAGTGACCCAGAAGAGAATATGGAGTATTGGTGTGTGGCATGCTCTGTGTAATTTGTCACAGCAAATAAGCTGATGTATAGGCTACTTGCTGCAACTGTTTTATAACATTTTCTATATACAGTTTCTTTAGCAAGCCTTCCTGACTGTAACAAAAGCATGAATTAAAATGGCTAAGAGCAATAAAAGGTAGTCTTTCTCATGGCCATGCTGAAAGAATATTTCTTGTGACTGTTGCTCCTCATTTGCAGTAGTCTGTACTAAAGGAGGAAATAAAACTCTTCCTGACTCTTTTTTTTTTTTTCTTTCATGTGTGTTTGAACTGTGATGATTTGGGACATCTATGTACTTACTTAGAAATCATGATTGACATTGTGACGTTATTGTATTGCAGACTATCTCTGCATTTCTGCTTTTGCTCCCAAACGCCTGCTGGAGGGGTAATGGACACTGTACTTAGTGAATGTGTTTTGACTTGCATATGAGAAGAGCTGGTGTTGTGCGTTTTCTTGCAAAGACCTAGAAGATGCGGTGCAGAAAACGTCTACATTGACAATACCATAATGATAGATATTACTTCACAGACAGAGGAAAGAAACATTTAAAATTTTTTAAAGACTGAAATATATAACTGAAGGACCAGAGGAAAGCAAGGGAAGCAGCTTGACTATATAGGTGCCCCATGCCCTGAAGACAAGTCCTGAAATGTATGAGAAGGATTTTGGACAGTATGAACTCCTTCCAGGTGTGAGGACCATAGTGATCAGAATTTGCCCAGAGTTGACACCCCTCAGTTTGAATCCCTTCACTGTCAGCACTGCCTGCATCAACTTCAAGTTTTATGTGATCCTGGAGTTGCACATAACTTTCTTCCTACCCACATTTATGTCTTAGTATCACAAAGTAAGAACAGTCATACAGGATCAGACTAAACATCTGTCTAGCTGGGTATCCTGTTTCTGACAGCAGCCTGGGGGAGAGTATAAGAAAATGTCAGGCATGCATGATCCTTTCTTGGTGTACTCTGTTACCTTCTACTGAATCATGGCTTTGGGACTTCCTGAACCAGAGATTGTACTAACATTTTTCATCCCTCCTCTCAGTTCCATTAGTCGCATAAGCCTTGGAGATTTCCTTTCTATTTTGTTTAAAACCACTTTGTTATTTTCTTATATGCGGTATCTTATGCAAGTGTTCTTTCTTATGCTGAATTGTAAAGCTCATACATCTTTTTCCTTGTTTAAATTCCTCTTTGGGATTCTCTTCTTCCTTGACATCTTCCAGGATAAGTTAGTTTCTAATTTATTTCTATTTACTCTGTTAGTTAGCCACTTATTAATGTGAGGGGAAGGGTGTGGGGGTCCCCAGGGAGGCTGGCCGGCTGTACAGGCTTCAGCAGGATGGCTCCATTTTAGCTTTTATGAAAGAGAATAGGGAGGAGTTCAGGTGCTCAGTCCAAGACAATATAATTGAAAGCTGACAGTTCCAGGAGTCTCCCAACTCCAGAAACCTAGTGTTTCTGCACAAGACAAACTTGTTGTGCAATCCAAGTGCCAGTATAACAGGAAGCAAGCCAATTGCCACTTACAATGGATTTGAATGGTGTGGATAATCAAACAGTAAAATCATTTATTTGGCTCTTGGTACCCAGCCAGTTGTGGCTGGTTCTTTTCTAAATTAAACCTTGTCTGAAAAGGATAAATGGTGTTCCACTGCATACTGCCTCCCTGCACCTTTATTGCAGCAGGAAGTAAATGCCTCTGTGCAAGAACTGTGGTGTGAACAAACACAATATTGTGCCAGGAAATGTTTATCCAGGAGCATGTGAAAACTTGAAGGAAAATGTAGGTCTAAAAAAATATCCCATATCCAACAACTGCTTCCCCTTCTCTACCAAATGTAAAGGAGTTTAAAATGTCTTTGTATTTTAGTGCACTTGGATGTTCATAAAATAAGTGTTATTTTTATATTTCAGACTGATCCATTCTTTCCAACTTCAGAATTTACTGCTTCACTTGGAGAACTTAATACACTAGCATTGGTATTGGGAGGAAGAGTGGATCCATATCCTTAGTAGCTATAGATGGAGAAGACTCTAGGCTCCTGCATTTGAAAAAAAAATGCCCTTCCTACTAAACTATTATAATAGTAACAATTTTGACTACTGAAATTCTTATCTTAATATTAGACGAGAAGGAATAAGAGGAAGTAATCTCTAAAAACCTCATATATAGCGAAGAAGCCAGAAATATTCCTGAGTCATTCTTTGTCATATAGTTGCCATCTCCAGCAATGACAAAGAGTTTGTAGAGTTTTTTTATTGCTATTTTTGTATGCTGATAGGTTTAAGTGAACTGATTAAACCACTGGAACACAGATGCAGTCTATGTGTTAGCTAATCCAGTACTGATTGTGACTTTTTGGTCTCTGTGGGAACACTCTTGCTTCAGTGTCTTGTCAACTACTTTGAATGATCTTAATCCTGCTCATATTTTGCGGTATAGGTCAGGCCAAAAATATGTCCTCGAAGTTCAGTCTAGGCAAATTGGAAAATATTAACGGCCATGTTGAAAGGGTTTGCCTTCTAGGCAAACTTATATTTTGCTCAAATATTTCACTGAAAGCAGTGTTCCTCCTCTGTGTCATAGCAAAACCAGACTGAAATCACCTACTTTTCTTGCTCTTAGTAATTTTTGATGCCATGCAGCTTTCTTTATGTACTCTTTTAGTTTTTCAGATCAATCCCCTTCCTCTGTCACTTTCACCTCAAATTGCCCTCCTATTCTGGTTTCCACATGGCCTCCCAGCTGCCAGTCATTTCTCAAAATCCTTCAAACGTTGCTGTTCTTGTAGTTGATTAATGGATTAAAAGAATCTGGTGAGCAGCATGGATGTAATAAATGGAAAAAGCTCTTTCTGTCATAAAGTTAGTTATGCCCTGCTTTTGCATTCTGATGCTAAACTTCTGCTTGTTGAGACAAATTTCCATGATTAATTCAATGAATTAATCATAGGTTAATTTTGTACTTTCTGGATCTGAACTGCTTTTGGGTACAATAGGTTGGAGGCCACTTGTTAGGAGTCTAGCAGCAATGATAATTTTTCTGTCTTTTTGGGTTTACAGTTGTAAAGGGTGATACACTGGCTAAAAAGTATGTTCTAAATGTCAGGGGTGGGTTTTTTTGCTTATGCCAAAGAAACTTTCCTGTGCTTTGGGACAGAAAACTTGGTAATAAACTAGGATTTGGAGGTGAGAAATATTCATATATAAAAGGTTTTAATATCCTCATGGATGGACTAATATCTTATAAGCAAAGTTATGCTAGTGGAAGGGTCTGAGCATTAGGCATAATTTTATGGGTTAAATTTTTGGGAAGTAAATCCCAGCACATTCTTTTATATGAATGGTTCTGACTTAAAAAAAAAAACAAAAAACAAACCCTGCTGTACTCAGGTGTGGTATAGTACTCCTTTTCATCCTCTTGTTTTCATTTTGATTTATTTTGAATGGGAGTGTATATTGAGTTAGAGGATACAAATATAGATGATACACATATGCCTCAGGGTTATAGACTAAAATGAAAATAACCATTATAAGTGCATGCAGTTGTGGTTGCATGACAGCTGGCATGTCTTCTCTGCTGGTCTGCCATTAACCTTTAAAAATTTTCATTGTAATAATGGTAAAAGTGGTATTGGCCTACAAATATTTTATCCTTTCCTGTAATACTGCTTTGTTAAACTTGTACTGTGCTTCCTCATCCTTCTCTTACTACTTTGATTACTTCTATTACTAATTATAGCCAAGCTGTATTTAAGACATGCTAACTACTACAAGAATACATTGAAGAGATGGTTCTTGCTTTGGAGAGCTTGCCCTCTGACACAAGTGGCAAACCAAGATACACAGATGGAAAGTGCAGTGAAACTCTGTTCAATAGTTAAGAATGGAAGCTGAGCATACCATGCCCCTGGCAGGGGCCCTGGAACTAGATGATCTTAAGGTTCTTTCCAATCCTAACTATTCTGTAATTCTATGATTAGCATTATTGTTACTGAGGTTTTTGAAGGCCTCAATTGAAAGGAGAGAATGAAGGTAGACTTGAAAAATAATGAAGTTTCCATACAGTTATTTATGGGGGCTGCTTGCCTCTGAGGGAGAACATTGTAGAAAGCACCAACACACTTAAAACCAGAGACATGCAGGCATGGGAGGTATCATGAGTGAATTAAGGGCTTACGTCAGTTTTTTGATACTCAGAATAGATACCCTTGTCTGAGGAATAAGCTACAGATGCAAGTAAAGATGAAGATAAGTATCTTACATTTTATATAGTAGAGAGGGCTCTATGGCAAGTAATATCCAGATTAAAGTGGAGGAAGGGCACAGGTCCAGTGAGATATGGTTGTACTTGTCTCTAGGGCTAGGTTCAGTGTTCCTGGGCATTGCTTTTTGGTGCTGATTGTCTGGAGAGGTGGGGCTGTGTCTTGCAGGCATCCAGGTTCTGAATCCACTCCTCCACTCCTGCTTTATCTTCATGAGGTGGAGTGGCTGTTGAAATACAACTTTGTGTGGGTGCAAATCATCACCTGATTCACTATGAAACTGTATTTCCAGCCTTTTAGTAGCTCTGTCTGAGCTACTCTGTCCCATCCTTGCTGTATTGCCAAGAATGCACAATTTGTATCCAGCCACCTAGTAATGATCCCACTTTTGGGAGAACAGGATTAGCTGTTGCTTTGTACGAGGTAGTGTTGTTGATGCTGCTAAAGTTGTGGTTGAGATCCACACTCTGGAATTGTACACCAGTGTTCATGTACCCCATAATGGATGTTGCTGATACTCTGAATAGTTAAGATATTGATGTTCTGCCATGCCAAACACAGAATCGAGGAAGCCTTGAGTATCTATAAGGAGGACAGACAGTGGGCACTATATTCCAGAGCACCTTTTAATGGAAGTAGAGGCAGGCTGTTGGCAAGGTACCACATAGGAATGGCTGAAACTTACCAAGCAGGTTCTAAGCAAAATTTAAGAGCTTGATTTTTGTCTTTTAAATAGTCAATTATGTGCCTGTGTGTTAAGAATTCAGTGCAGCCTCTCCACTCATCCCTTTCCCATAGTCACTCTTCTGTAACTCCTTCACTCACCATGTTTCCTACCTTCCAAATCAAGATTCTGATGCTGTGTGCTTCCTCTTCCTCACCCTTCTGCATGAAACTTCCTCTCCCCCTGACATGCATTGTAAGGTCTTGGTGCCAGGCATCCTGTGTGTTGAATTAAAATGGTGATAATGTAAGACTAGGTAATTCAGCCACTTTGCTATCCTTTTCACTTTAGTTATTATGAATTTAAAATTATATTTCTTTACTGAAATGGTATCTCTGTTGTACTGATTGTGTAGTTTATCATTGATTTTACCTGCTGTATTTTTAAAACTTAATGCCTGCTCTCTTTTCGGTTGTTTTATAAATGTATAAAGGACTCTGAAAGCAGTTACATAGTGGAATTTAGCAGTGCACGATATATTTTATTAGGATTAAGAGCTTGTAAATTAATATAATAGTTCTAAGAGCTTCAGGACATGCCTGCCTAAAAAAATAGCAATAATAACTTGATATGATATTTATAAGTTTGCTTTTAGTTTGCAGAATGTCTCTGAGAGACAAGCTTCCTGCCAGCCAATTTGTTTTTGAGGTAACAGGGACTGTCTAGAAGTACATTCAGAAGGAAAACACAGTAATTAATTTGTCACTGAAACCTGAGGGGTCCTCTTCCTCATATAGGTGATAATGAAGGTTTTGCATGTAATTAGCAGGAATAATTAGCACATTTCTGGTAACAAATAGACTGAGTGGTTCTCTGCAAATAAATTAATTGTTGTGCTAACACAGGCAATTGTCTCTTTATTGTCTGACAATGCCCCTTGTTTGCACTAAAGCCTACTGCATACCCTTAGCAGCTTTACACAAATAGGAAAGAGAATCTATAAAATTGTACCTCATCCATCTGCTTCCGAGAAACTTCAAGACCACCAAGGGACTTGTTTGTCAAAACTTGTTAAACAATTTGTAATCTTAAACATGTGTTTCACTATATTAACAATGAATTGTTCAAACCAACTTAATGGGTAAGCTAGAAAAACCACACTAATCTATCAAATGCTGACTGTGGACATCTAGGAAAAGAAATGTCCCTGAAAAGTAATACAGGAGTAAATTTATAGCAAAGTGAATAAATCCCCGAATTCCACATATAATCACACAACCAAGAGGAACTGGTTTTATATATTAGATGTTCCTTGTACTGCAAATACATACTGTGATATGCATGCCCTTTGCATCACTGCTGTAAAAGCTAAGGTTTCACACGTCTACTACCATGTATCCTCTGAGCTACCTTAGTTTAGACAGGGCTTAGTCAGGCAACGTTCTATCTTTGTTTACAATTTTTGGAAGACCTAAAAAGCTACTATTGAGCTTTCTACTTCAGATGTTTTGTTTCATCCCTTTTCGCCACCTCCCCTTCTTTCCCCTCTTGTATTTCCCCTGCTTAGACACTATTGTCATCTCAGCAATAAGCTTACATTAGCTTCTGGGTCTTCATAAATAAGGAAGCTGCTGATTACGGTGAAGTCTGCACATGTATCTGGGGAGAGGAGGGGAGAGGAAAGTGAGAAAATGTAGTTCGAAGATGGGATGCTGCAGGTGCAGGTTTGGGTAAAATAATAAATTTTGTTTGTGGGAAGTATCAGCTGTTCTACTTCTTGTAAGTAATAATTTCGCACTCTTCCTCTGAAATGGAAACAATGAGGATATAAGTGATGGGTGTCTTTTTTTCTTTGAGGGTAGGGTTACAACATTTTTCCAAAATAGCAATTTGTACTTTCAATTCCAAATTAGTATTTATATTGATGTGTATTTTGACTTTTTAATTATTTCCTCACTTTTCTGTAGTAGCCATGGCACTGTGCAGCGCTTTTATGAATTCATGTCAGAATAATAACAGTATAAAAATTAAAGTAAATCTCAGAACGTAATGCCAGCAATTTTTGGGATGAATGTCTAATACTGCATTTTTTAGTAAGTAATGTTGTTTAACAGAAATGGGTTTCCAGGGGTGTTGGGGTAGGGGGAAGGGAGAAACACAGCCATTTCCTAAAGTGATGTTTTCTGGAATGAAGTGCTTCAATGAGATTTTAACCACTGAGTCTTCACAACTCTTTCTCTTACCTTATTGGAGATATGCTACTCATTGTACAAGTTAGATGTTCTTGTTGTAACTGACTAATAATGTATACAGGAATATGAAACACAACAACAACAAAAAAACCCACAACCAGACAATGCTTTTGCAAGTGTCTGTACAATTGTGAAATTAAGGCTTGTCCATACTCGTAGCTCATTGATTTCAATCCTTTTACATTAGTGTGGTGCATGTCAGTCAGTTGACTTTTGTGAATCATGTCAAGTGATGTACAACTTTGGAAGTGTTGAGATGTTGGTGAAGTGAAACTAGGTGACATTTAAAGATATTCTCTACTAAAAGCACTTTCTGTGCATCTATCCAGTCTTCCCAGGGGTATCTTGGGCTTCTTCCACTGTTTGTTTGTGTGATGACCTAATATCCAGTGGCTATCATAACAAGATAACTTCTGTGTATAAATGATAGTGTAGGGGGGAATGTAAACTCTGGATGCTGTGCAATCAAGCCTTTTATTTTTTTCATGAAGTTTCTCAGTCCTGAGCTAAGATTTGGACTTTATTATCCAAAAAGGAGAAAACTTGTTAAGAGTGTTAATATTAATTAACAATTCATACAGAGCTGAAGAAACAAATGATTGATGAACATGGGCTCAGACAGTGTAAAGTAGGGAATAGGGATTCTGAATAGGCTGCCTCAATACTCAGGTCAGCTTTAGACCCTCTGAATTGTTTGGAAGGTTTGTGTCTTCCGTGAGGTCTGAAGGCTTCTGTCATCCAACTTTATATTTTTATCTGCTGGATTTTTATGCAAAAAATGTTTTGCTTGTTTGGTCTAGTGTAATTTTTTTGATACCATTTTAATTCTCTTTAAATATGCAAGTACACAGCTGGTACTTACACTTGTGTGGTGTCTCTCTAGCAATGTGCTTGTTGATCTCTGACACTCTATAGCTACTCTCAAGAAAACTAGGCAACCAAGACGGTGGCACTGCATGAGTTAAATAATAGAAGGCTTGGAGGAAAATCAGTCTTATTGTAGCAGCAGAGGCAGAAAAGCATTCCAATTTTTCTGTCTCATAATTCATCAGTGCCCCCAGCTTTAAGCCAATGTGGGGCAGTATGAGGTAGTTTGGCATCACGAGACAATAGGTTAAGTGACTGCGTGATTTGTGCTAGGATAAATGTTGACAGAAGAAAGATAACATCTAGGATTAATATTGTTCTCGTTAAAATGTTTGTTTTGGTGCTAATTCTGCCTCCTGAGATATGCTATTCATATTTAAACTGCGGCTGTACACAGATTTTGGTAGAATGAATTAATGTAATTCCTCAGCCTTTAAATAAAGCACAGATTAAAAAAAAAATCAAGATTTTTTATTTCTATTGCTTTAGAGACTCCTATATGTGATGACAGCACTGCGGTGGTGAAATAGATGTGTCTTCCCTTTACTTGTGTTCTATTTGTAACAGTGAGCTGAATTCATGTTCTTTGTATTTTGCTTCATGAAACCACTTGCAAAACTGTTATCCAACACAAATTAAAGTGTCAGTAGCTGATCCTGCATCTCAGTGCTTTATCTGCATTTCACAAACTGAAATAAATCAGGGTGTGATAGACAGATCTTAGCAAACTTCTGCTCTAACTTCACAACAATTGGGTAACACCAGAACTTCTTGGAATCACGCACAGCATGGCCATACACAATAGTGGATAATGCAGACACAAGAATTTGTAGTGCTTGCTCCAGTTATGTTCTGCAAAGTTCTCTGATACAGTCCAAACCCAGTATAGAGGGGAACAGCTTTAGCAAACAGGTAGTTTTACTTTTCATGCTCGTTTTCTTTGAAAGCTCAGTAGTGCTGATAACTTTCAGGAGCCTTCTGGAGTTTGCTTTTAGTCATTGATGGTAGCCTGACTTTACATGGTAGGATTAACTGAGGACACTTATAAGAGCTGGAAAAGATTTTCTTTGGCTGTTGTTTAGATTTTTTTGTCCTCTTGATTTAGTTTTATCTAATCTCTTCTGGGCACCAAGCAGAGCTGAAAAGTGAGTGACTTTTTATCTAAATTGAGGTGATAGCAATTGATCAGGTTTTCATCATCTGTCTTTGCTGTCATTGGAGCTTCCTCTGTGATCTGCAGTTGACTGAGAGAAATAAAAACTTAATTGAATTCTTTAGCTTACTGGATGTTTATTTATAGATAGGTTTGTTGAAGTATGGTGATACAGGGCAGAGTTCTGTTTCTTGACATGAATATAAGAGCTCTATTGATTTCATTGAGAACATGAATATATTTGACTTCTGTGATGAAGCGGGATGAATCTTAGTTTTGTACTGGGACTTAGGAGTTGGTTGTGATGACTGAAAATGGAACAGAGAACTGGATCATCCTGATAAGTTTTCAGGTACTGCTTATCTCCCGCCTTCTAATTTTGTTACTGAGGCAAGGACCAAGAAGGTTTTTAAAGAATGCATTTTGCATAAGCATGCTTATCCCACTACCTCTGCAGAATTTGATAAAAACTTTGTTGACTCTTCAAGAAATGTTCCAACATTTTGTTTTTACTTCTGCATCAGTTTCCCTCACATAAAATCAACATTGATATGGACATCTTGTTATACAGGTTTTGCACTATAAGAACAACAGTGTAACTGTACATTAAGTAGTTGAGCAGCAGAGAGATATTCAGCCTTGTCAGATGAAAATTAACTTCCTAAATGTTTGTGAGTAATTTAAGGGCAGCAAAAACGTTGGCACAGAGCAACAGCCTTTTTTTGTTTGGATCTTTACCCATTGTTCCTTCCTAATGATGCTCACTGAAGTTCATCAACACCACTTTGAAACATTTGTTCACTCACACTCTACACATTACAAAATGGCTTTCATTGGGTATTTTTAATATTACAGAGGAGTCAATTTGTTTCTATGAGCACTGGAGTTTAAACATTCTAAATACAAATCAAATGTTTTCCAGAGATCAAGCAGACAACTTTCATAGAAGCTATGGGTAAAACTGAAATGTATTTCATAGTAGGAAGGCAGGTTCTAGGGGGCATTCGCTCTTCTGCCCCCTGAGAGTGTTTTTAATTCAAATCCCTCATCAGTTGTACCCTGTTGTTTAATCTGAATGAGTACATGTAATATGAAAGTTGCTGTGGATAGCACTGTCTCTTTCCAACCTTGAAGAGTATTTATTGCTTTGATAGTAGAAAAATAAATCATATGCACTGAGGTAATAAAATGCTGTAGATGCTGTCACTGCAGGCTGAAATCTAAAGATATGTAAATGTATTGAGTTTGCATGACAAAGTTTTGGTAGTGGGAAGGGCTACAGGTGTGGCTTCTGTGAGAAGATGCTAGAAGCTTCCTGTGTCCAGCAGAGCCAATGCCTGTCAGCTGCAAGACAGACCCACTGCTGGCCAAGGCCAAGCCCATCAGTGATGCTGGTAGCACCTCTGGCATAACATAGTTAAGAAGAGGGAAAAAAAGAACTGCAGTGGGAGAAAAGAGTGAGTATACATGAGAGGAATGGCTCTGCAGACACCTAGGTCAGTGCAGAAGGAGGAGAGGAGATGCTCCTGGTGCTGGAGCAGGGATTCCCCTGCAGCCCGTGGTGCAATCCATGATGAGGCACTCTGTGCTCCTGCAGCACGTGGAGGTCCGTGGTGAAGCAGATAGCCCTCAGGGAGGACCCCACAGGAAAGCAGGGGGATGCCTGAAGGATGCTGTGACCCCATGGAAAGCTTGTACTAGAGCAGGCTCCTGGCAGGACCTGTGCCCCTGTGGGGAGAGGAGCCCATGCTGGAGCAGGGAGTATGAGGAGTCCTCCTCTGAGGTGCAAGGAGTGGCAGATGAACTGATCACGATGCCTATTTTTGAGAGAAATCCAATGACATTCAACAAGGGTAAGTGTGGAGTACTACACCTGGGGAGGAAAAACCACACGTACCAGTGCAGGTTGACAGCTGACTTATTGGAGAACAATTCAGCTGAGAAGTACCTGGCTGTATTGGTGGATGGTAAGTTGACCATGAGACAGCAGTGTGCCCTTGTGGCCAGGAAGGCCAATAGTACCTTGGGGTGCACTGGGAGGAGTGTGGCCCACAGGTCAAGGGAGGTGATCCTCCCTCTCTATTGATCCTGGTGAGGCCACATCTGGAGCACTGTGTACAGTTCTGGGCTCCTCAGTACCAGAAAGACAAGTTACTCCTGGAGAGGGTCCATAGGAGGGCCACAAGGATGGTCATGAGTCTGGAGCATCTCTCTCATGAAGAGAGATTGCAGGAGCTGGGCCTGTTTAGTCTAGAGAGGAGAAGACTGAAAGGCAGTGTCAGTAATGCAAATTAATATCTCAAAGGAGGATGCCAGGGGGATGGTGTCAGACTCTTTTCAGTGGTGCCCAGTGTCAGAATAAGGAATAATGGCCATAAACTAAACACAAGAATTCCCACCTCAATATGAGGAAGAATTATGCTGAAGGTGTCAGGGTACTGGAACAGGCTGCCCAGGGGGGGCTGTGGAGACTCCCTCTCTGCAGGCATTCAAAATCCACCTGGACATGTTCTTGTGTGACCTGCTCCAGGTGGCCCTGTCTTGGCAGCCAGGCTTGAATTAGATGATCTCCAGAGGACCCTTCCAACCCAAACCATTCTGTGATTCCCTGTACCCCTGCACCACTGGAGGGGGTGAACAATTATGGAGTGCATTTGACCCCAGCAGGAGTTTTCCCAAGTCCAGTCTTTTTTTGCCCTGGATGATAATTGGTGGGTGATCTCTCCTTGTCCTTATCTTAACCCATGAACTTTTTGTTCTATTTTCTCTCTCCTGTCCAGCTGAGGAGGTGAATGATAGAGCAGGTTTGGTGGGAACTTGGCATTCAGCCAGGGTCAACTCACCACAGTAATGCTATAGACCTGATTATGTCTGTGAGCATTCAAAGGGGTATCTGTGGATTCCTGTAATCAATGATTCCTACTGCTTAATAAGAAAACAACAATAATGAATAGCCTTAAACTTCAGTAGGAGGGAGAAAGCACTTATTTTAAGAGTAACCAGAAAGCTTTGCACTCTGGTGGTTAGGCATATGAATAGGCAAATTTGTCACCACTGATTTTGAATCTGTTGGCAGGTTGAGGGTTCAACCACTGAATCTGCTTTTTGCATGGATAAGCTATGAAGGGAGGACTGAAGCAGGAAAGAACAAGGAATGGCTTGCTTTCAGAAATAAAGGTGTAGTGGAAGAACGCAGTGACTACATAGCAAAAAATCTTCCATGTGTTCAAAATATTAAGCACCAAAGTAAGGTAACCTTTTTCATGGCTGATAAGAATCATTTTCAGTTATAAGAAAAATGGTTCCCAAATCTGAATTTTATTTTTGTGTACTCCTTAAAAACCAGAATGAGCTATTTGCCAAGTTTCAAACTCTACAAAGTCAACTCAGCTCTCTTATGAGCAATTATGCAATAGCAAAGGCTGCCAAGGGCTCTTTTGTAACCAGTATCACTGGAATATGCAAGACTCAACAAGATGCTTATCTGTCAGGAGTGGTGTAGGATTAGTGAAATTATGCTGCAGGAGGCTTGGGTTTAGATAGCCTTTGAAATCCTACAGACTGAAATTTTTCCTAACCCAGATGATTCTAGGAACACATTATAAGAGCTGTTACATAATGAGATTAGCATTAAAAAGCAAAAGTATATATTATTTAAAGTATTTCCTATGCTTTTTGTTAGTTTTTATTTTATCTTGCAAAAGTTCATTCGTTCCAGCATTGATGCATTTTACATGAAATATCTAATATTGAAAGGAAAAGAGAGCAGAAAAATTGCACATGTACAGAGGTTAATTATGATTAATCTTTAGTAATGATCATTGGCTACTTTCAGATGGCAGAAACTATTCATAGCCACTTTTCTATGAGAAGAATAGGTGATATGAAATTGGTTACTTAAGGTCTTTTTGCACCAGAACAGACTAATGCAGTATCACGTAAGAAATTATCTGGCATTTACTGAGAAACAGTGTTTTCAAAAACTTCTGTCCTTGAGACAGAACCTTTAGGTTGGAAATTTCATCCATATTGGATTCCACAGCCATGGTTAGTTTTCTTATGGGCCTGGTTGTAGCTTCTGGGCAATGGATGGCTGGTGGCCATTGTCCTTTTTTGAGAGCATTGGTGTCCTGGGTTCAGCAGTAGCAGCCATTGTTTCTCCTTCTTAGTAGCTGGTGCAGCACTGTGTTTTTGTTTTTTGGCCTGGGAACAGTGCTGATAACACCAAATATTTAGTCTGACTGGGGTCTTTCTGAGTTTCATGCTCTACCAGGGAGGAAAGGAAGCTGGGAGGAAGCAGAGACAGGACATCTGACCCAAACTATCCAAAGAGGTATTCCATACCACAGCACGTCATTCCCACTATATAAACTGGGGGCAGTTACCCAGAAGGGCTAGATCACTGCTCAGGTCTGGCTGGGTATTGATCAGCAGGTGGTGAGCAGTTGTATTCTCTTCCCTTGTTATTTCACTTATCATTATTATTATTGGTTATTATCATTATTATTTGTATTATACAAAAATGATTGTGTTATACCTTAGTTACTGAACTTAGTTATCTCAGCCCATGGGAGTTACATTTTTTGATTCTCCTCCCCATTCCTCCAGGAGAGAGGGGAGTAAGGGGTGTGGGGGGGAAGCTAACGAAGTGTGTGGCTGATTTACAGCTAGGCTTATACCACAACAATTGGCTTCAGTAGGGCAGTGCATTATAATAGCCCTATATAGAATAAGTCCAAGGAGCTTTTAATTTCTGGTGATGTAAGATAAACTTCACAACCTCGTCTATTTGTGAAACCATGAGTCTTACAAGTGTTATAGAATCATAGAATAATTCAGGTTAGAAAGGAGCTTTGGCATTCATCTAGCCTAAACCACTGTTTGAAGCATGGTCCACATCTCAGTTAGACCTAATGGTGAAGAATGAAAGAACACCAGAGCAATTTATAACCAGTATTGTTCAGGAAATATATGACTAATCCAAAATTCCCAGTGAGTCCTAGAAAGGTGAAATGGCTTTTGTGAATTCTGACTTGATGGACGCCCCTCAAACATAGTGAACACCACTCATGTTATCCACTTTGCGCTTACATACACCACTAACACCTAATTTTGCCACTTCTTTTTGGAAATCCAGTATTCCTCTGTTCACAATGCTATCTTATCCTTACTATTCCACTTTTGTTTTTTCATGATTTTCTTTGTTTTATTTTCTACAGTTCTCTTTATAAATTTGGGGGGGGGGGGGGAAATACTGTGTAGGTTAAATAGCACTGAAGCAGTGATTTCTGCCCAGCTTTCAATTTCATTGTAGTGTGGTTTCCAAAATTCCATGATTTTTCAGATCCAGTTAAACTTCTGGTTAGTATGTGATATCTCAAATGGGGCAGGTGAGTATGTGTAAGGAAAATGAAGGTACATGTGAAAGAAAGGTCTTGCAAATAAAGAACAGAGGAATGAACTTAAGACATAGGCAGGCAAGAGGAAGCTCAAGGAGTTGATTCAGGAAAGTAAATAAGCAAAAGACAAAGGCAGTGCCCTGAAGTTGACTGAGGTTTTACTCATAAATTTCCTGGATAATGAGTTGTGGTCGCTGAGTGACCTCATGAAAGTTCTGTTCCTACTGTAGGTGAAATTGAGGCAGTAATTTCTTTTAATTACATACCTGAATGTGACAGAATTTGCCAGCTGAAAACCTAATCAAGCAAAATGCTCTAACTTGGTATGAAGAATGAGTGATAGTCATCTGGAGACTGTGATTCTTATGCTACCTCTGGAACACCAAAGGGTAGGGTAGCAGTGAACTATATCTTCCAAGGAAATCTGTGGTCTTTTTGGAATGAAAACTCTTTTTTGTTTGTGAGGATATCCCTCAAGGTCATATCCTTAAAAGGTAACCCTCCTTCTCCAAGCTCACCACCTCCCCTGTAAATAGAAGTATGGCTTTCAGCAGCAGTTCCAGTGCAATTAAAAAACCCAGTCATAATTTGATGACTTTCTGTGTAGTTTTATCTTTGAGGCTCAAGGAGAGAACATTACAAAACCTGAGAGAGTCATCTAAATTATCTATTAACCTTCTGGAAAGAGCCAGACGGTGACAGCCGTTTATTTCTGTAGACAAAAGGAATGATAGAACCCCTCTACTCTGCTCTTGTGAGACCTCACTTGGGGTACTGTGTGCAGTTCTGGTGTCCTCAACATAAAAAGGACATGGAACTGCTGGAACAAGTCCAGAGGAGGGTCACGAGGATGATCAGGGGACTGGAATACCTCCCATATGAAGATAGGATGATAGAGTTGGGGCTGTTCAGCCTGGAGAAGAGAAGGCTGCATGGAGACCTCATAGGAGCCTTCCAGTATCTGAAGGGGGCCTATAGGGATGCTGGGGAGAGACTCTTCATGGGGGACTGTAGTGATAGAAAAAGTGGTAATGGGTTCAAACTTAACCAGGGGAAGTCTAGATTGGATATGAGGAAGAAATTCTTTACTGTGAGGGTGGTGAGACACTGGAATGGGTTGCCCAGGGAAGTTGTGAATGCTCCATCTCTGGCAGTGTTCAAGGCTGGGGTGGACATAGCCTTGGGTGGCATGGTTTAGTGGGAGGTGTCCCTGCCCCTGGCAGGTGGATTGGAACTAGGTGATCTTAAGGTCCTTTCCAACCTTAGCTATTCTATGATTCTATGATAATCTCTAGTTCTAAGGGACTCATAAGGATCATTGAGTCCCACTCCCTGCTCCTTGTAGGACTACCTAACACTGATCCATATGACTAAGGGCATGAGCCAGAAACATGTTAGAAAACTGAACTTTCCTGGAGTGTAAAGTATATTTACAGGAACCGTTTGTTAAGTCATTTCAGACAGGCCCATTTGCACCTGATGGGTCTGGCTGTGGTTAATTTACAGAGAGTAAGTTCTTAACTTAGTCAAGTAAATTCCTCAGGGTAATATTACCCACCCCATTGTCATGGGTTTAGCAGCAGCAGTCATTTTTCTTTAAGCAGTAGCTGGTGTAGCACTGTGTTATGGATTTTCAGCTT